>JAWWNH010000138.1:5000-222253 GCA_034641385.1 Darevskia mixta | reverse complement strand
AAAAGTAAAGGTAAAGGGACCCCTGACCATCAGGTCCAGTCGTGGACGACTCTGGGGTTGCGGCACTCATCTCGCTTTATTGGCCGAGAGCCGGTGTACAGCTTCCGGGTCATGTGGCCAGCAGGACTAAGCCGCTTCTGGCGAACCAGAGCAGCGCACGGAAACGCCGTTTACCTTCCCACCGGAGCGGGACCTATTTATCTACTTGCGCTTTGTGCTTTCGAACTGCTAGGTTGGCAGGAGCAGGGACCGAGCAACGGGAGCTCACCCCGTCGCGGGGATTCGAACCGCCGACCTTCCGATCGGCAAGCCCTAGGCTCTGTGATTTAGACCACAGCGCCACCTGCGTCCCTTTTGGGCCTTGCAGGGGGTTGGGCTAGATGACCACCTGGGGTCTCTTTGCAACTCGGTGATTCTATGATGTATACGGAGCTCAGCCCAGGAAGCCGGGCAAGCAATTGTATATCCGAGCCTATTGTTGGCCAGGGTGACGGTAACCCTATCCGGCTAGGTCAGCTTCCTCGCGACCGATACAATAGCCCAACGGCAGCGTCTGAAACTTGAGGATCTAGCTGCCACAGAAGGAAATGTAATTTTTCTTCCATCTGGTGTTTGCATGCAGGCAGTGTCCACAGCGTGATGCAGCAGCAAAAAAGGCAAATGCTATTCTAGGCTGCATCCACAGAGGTCTAGTATCCAGATCAAGGGAAGTCAGTTTTCCTCTCTGTTCTGCCTGGGTCAGACCACACCTGGGATACTGTGTCCAGTTCTGGGCAGCACAATTTAAGGAGGATGTGGACAAGCTGGAAGGTGGGCAGAGGAGGGAGACCGAGACGATCAAGGGGTCTGGAAACCGAGCCTGATGAGGAACGGTTGAAGGAGCTGGCTACGTTTAGCCTGGGAAAGTGGAGACTGAGAGGAGAGAGGAGAGCCATCTTCCGATATCTCAAGGGGATGTCCCGTGGAAGCTAGTTTTCTCCTGCTCTGGAAGGTAGGATTTGAACCCGTGGCTTCAAGATGCAGGTAAGGAAGGAGGAAAGAGAGAACGAGAGAGAGAGAGAATGAGAGAGAGAAAGAGAACGAGAGAATGAGAGAGAGAGAAAGGAAGAAGGAAAAAGAAACAGAGAGAAGGAAGGAAATATATCTATTTGAGTAAATAAGTGTATACTTACGTGAAAACGTCACTATATGTGTATGTTTTTGTAGACTGTGGCTTTTTAAAATAATAAATCTTTCTAAAAAAAAGAGAAGGAAGGGAGGGCGGGAGGGAGGAAAGAAGGAAAGAAAGAAAGAAAGAAAGGGGGAACGGAAAGGGAGGCAGGGAGGGAAGGAAGGAAGGAAGGAAGGAAGGGGGGAGAGAGAGAGAGAGAGAGAGAGAGAGAGAGAGAGAGAGAGAGAGAGAAAGAAAGAAAGAAAGAAAGAAAGAAAGAAAGAAAGAAAGAAAGAAAGAGAAAATGAAAGGAAAGGAGGGTGGGAGAGAGGAAAGAAAGAAGACGGAAGGAAGAAAGAAGGGAAGGAAGGAGGGAGGGAGGGAGGGAGAGAGAGAGAGAGGGAAGGAAGGAAGGAAGGAAGGAAGGAAGGAAGGAAGGAAGGAAGGAGGGAGGGAGGGAGGGAGGGAAGGAAGGCAGGAGGGCATAACTGATCACTTAATAGTGACTTAAGAGTCGACCTCTCTTCCCAGGAATTTCTGGGAATGGTAGCGCTCGGAGGGGAACAGGTCGCCTCCTAAGGACTCTCAGCACCACCCTTAACAAACTACATCTCCCACAGTTCTTTGGGGGGGGGGGAAGCCGCTACTGTCAATAAAGAGGGACCCCAGCGCTTCCAAGGGAAGGTGTGAACGGAGCCGCCATGCGACCCAAGTCCACTAGATGTCACTGTTTGCAAACAAACCAACAAACCTCCCCTCCCTCCTGTCTCCCCCCCCTCCATTTAAAAATACTATCAACTGGATAAATGTGATTCCCCCCCCCCCCCAGCTGATAGTAGGCAATCGGTGTGACCTCGGAGCAGGCGCAGGAATTGCCGAGGAGAGAATCTTAGCATCACGGAGCTGTAGAGTTGGGAGGGACCCCCTCTGGTCATCTAGTCTGACCCCTAAAAATGTATTTTATATAATTGACTTTTCGTTTCTATTCTTTGAATATCGCATTGTTGTTTTATCGCTCTGGCTGACGCAAATAAAAATCCATTCATTCATACGTGGCTCTGTTTGCAGAGTGTGAGACTTAGGGGAATGGCCAAAAAAGACACCAAACTTGTCTTAATTTTGTTTCCATCCTGCAAAAGGTTTTATTTTCCCTCCATCCGTCCTTTCCCGTTGTGCAATATACATCTCATCGTCCCGCAGAATACATCTCATCCGAAAGGTCCTTCTCGTCGTTTTAAGCACATTATATTAAATTTTATGAAAAAACCCTTTTCTCTCTCCTCCTCCCACCCCCCGTTTAAATAAATACTGTCCTTCTTCCGAATTTTCCCACCCCCCAAAAACAGTCCAGAGTCCCTTATAGGAAATGTAGGGCTTTAATTCCCCCCACCCCACCCCAATTTTCTTTAAAAAAATAGAAGTTACAATTTTACACAAAACATTCAATGCAAACAGAAGCGGTTCCTTAGGCTAAAACAAAAAAACGAAATAAAATCCCAAGGTCTTTTCAGAACACTTAAATCTCCGCGCGCATATTTCTCTCTCTGTGTGTGCAGTATTAGTGTTTTAACAGATAAATCCTTTCCTCGTCCGTCCGAAAACATAAAACATCAAAGCCCGCAAACGGTATAGATTCTTCTTTTTGCACCGACATTCACAAGAATAAATAGATTAAGCGACTTTTTCCCCAAACACAGTGTGAGGGTTCTAGAGGTGATGAATATACATCTAAGCTTCCTTTTTTTTTAAAGAAAGAAAGAAAAAATACATAATATATTTGTGTGTGTGTGTTTATATTGAGTCATTTTATTAGCAAACCATTTGGGTGGGGAAATGCCTGTTTGGTTTTGTTCTTCACGACCCCTAAAAATATCTCCCGTACCCCACCGGTCGAGCCCCCACTCTGTATCAAGTCTACCCTCATGAGGACTAGAAGCTTATGTCGGTTTGGTTTCCCCCAGACGCGCATCTTATTGCTCAGAACTGGTTTGCGGATTCTTGGAAATTTAAATGTGGGCTAAGAAGGGAACGTGGGGGGGGGGGGGGAAGCTATCGGTCCCTTTTATCGGGGTCACCCCAACACGGCGACGCCTCTCATCTGAACAACACAACAGGCCCATATACTAACCGCGCGTAGTCTTTTCTTTATAAACCTCCGGGAGTTTCGAGCTCACGGGGAAAAGTGCATTTTTCACGACGTTAAGTATTAGCACTGCCCCTTTCTGTATCGCCAGTCAACAGAAAAAAAAAAATCAGATTTATTATTATTTTTACATATTTCCTCTCTCTCTCTCTCTCTTTGGGGATTGTCAAACACAACTCGAGGGTGTGTGTGTGTGCGAGGTCTCCTTCCTTGATCCGACCCACTCGCGAGCGAGTAAAGTGCATTTTGCAAAAGCGTCGGGGGAGAGTCGGATCCGCCGCCCCGGATCGGTCTCTTAAAGTGCTTTCCGGCACCCATAGCGGATGAAATGAGGACAAATCCCCGGGGTCCTTTGCCGATTCCGTGGGGCAGAAAGATCCCGGAGAATAAACCGTTCCCCTTTCCCCTCAGGCTGACACATCTCCGCGGTGTTCGGGAACGGCATCCTCTTGCCCGGACACCGCAGCTAAAAACCCCCAAACCCTTTTATATAAAACCACCATGGGTTAAACCACAGAGTCTAGGGCTTGCCGATCGGAAGGTCGGCGGTTCGAATCCCCGCGACGGGGTGAGCTCCCGTTGCTCGGTCCCTGCTCCTGCCAACCTAGCAGTTTGAAAGCACGTCAAAGTGCAAGTAGATAAATAGGTCCCGCTCCGGCGGGAAGGTAAACGGCGTTTCCGTGCGCTGCTCTGGTTCGCCAGAAGCGGCTTAGTCCTGCTGGGCACATGACCCGGAAGCTGTACGCCAGCTCCCTCGGCCAATAAAGCGAGATGAGCGCTGCAACCCCAGAGTCGTCCGCGACTGGACCTAATGGTCAGGGGTCCCTTTACCTTACCATGCTTTAAACTCCCAGGCCCTCTCCGACCCTGCGCGAAAAATACATCTATAGGGTTGCCGTAGCTCAAGAAGTAAAAAAAAATCCGGACATTTCGAGCTTTCTAGGGGGAATTCACCCCAAACTTCCTGGTTCTAAACTAGGACATTTTGCCGGGTTGTTTTGAATTTCAACCCTGGAGGCTATTTCTGCAATTTAAAATCCTGGACAAGTCCGGGGAAATCCGGACCTACGTCAACCCAAGCCCCAGGGCACGACTCCTGCTTTCTTTTAAAAGGCATGGGCCAGAAATAGTGAAATGGCAATACAGCGGTCCCTTGGTTCTCAAACGCCTTGGGACTCAAACAACTTGGAACCCAAACACTGCAAAACCGGAAGGAAGTGTTCCGGTTTGCGACCTTTTTTCGGAAGCCGAACGTGCTCCGTTTTGAGTGTTAATGCTTCCGTTCTGAGTGTTACGTTGAGGTCTGTCTGTTTTTGCTATTTATTTTGCGTTTTTGCGGCTCTTTTTCGTTTTGTTTTTGCGACTGTGCGGAACCCAGTTCAGCTCCTGATGGATTGTGTGACCGCAGTGCATTGTTTATTGCTTTCATTTTATGGATCCATGGTCTCGTTAGATGGTAAAATTCATGTTAAATTCCTGTTTTAGGGGTTGTTTTTAAAAGCCTGGAACGGATTAATCCCTTTTGCATGACTTTCTATGGCAAAGCGCGCCTTGGTTTTGGAACGCTTTGGTTTTGGAACGGACTTCCGGAACGCATAAAGTTTGAGAACCAAGCTACCACTGTACTGACTTTTCGAAACAATTTCCAGAATGCTTAGGGAGAAGACAGGGGTCTAGATCTGGTCACTGCCCCTCAACTGTGTCCCACTGCCTTCTACTCGAGAGCAGAGCCGCCGTCTCGATTCTGTCCTGCGCTTTCACGCCAACAGGCCTATCGGGAGCAGGGGAAACACAGAACGCAACCCGCCGGGTTGCGTACGGCTCATTTTCCAGATTATCCCCCTGCGCCTGACAACAGAACCGTGGGATTGCAGAGTTCGAAAAAGACCACGAGGGTCATCCAATCAAAAAACCCCACAAGGCGGGAATCTTGTGCCCAACGTGGGTTTCGAACCCACGACCTGGGGGTCAAGAGTCTTGCACCCATCTTTTCAGCTGGCAGCGGCGAGACCCTCCTGCCAATTGCCCCGTCCCTGAGAGGCCCCTTTCTCTCTAATAATAATAATAATAATAATAATTTTATTATTTATACCCCGCCCGCCCGGGCTATTTCCCCCCAACCTCTCTATCTGTTAGCAGCACTAAGTCTCCGAAAGGGAAACGTCCGAGATTCCTGTTCCGTATACTGGCCGTCGACCGCAAGAAGAGATCGACCGGTCCCTGTTCCACGCCCCCTTCGTTTCCGCCGGAGGGTCCAGCCCTCCCGGTTTGCGTTTTTAGCTGCCCCATGGCGCTCGTAGAGGGGTGGGGGACCCCTGGAGCAAAACGAAAGGTTACCCATAATATGCTGCGGTGTCCCCCAACTCATGCCAGATTTCCCCCTCTGCTCAAAGAAGTCCCTTTTCCATCTGTGCCGTGTCGTCGAAACGTGGGTGGGTGGGAGACGAGGGACCCCCTAATAATGATATCGGTACTATACAAACGGTAACGGAATCCGCGGGTTTCGCCGCACGTGCGCAGGCGTGCTTCCGTGGGGGTGTTGGCGTGCGGCAAAACGAAAACGGGAGAGGTTAACACACAACGCAGCTTCTCGGTTCACATTCATTTCGCAAAAAAAAAACCGGAAAAGGGGCCGGTTTCCTTTTCTGAGCATCCGTCAAGGTGCGATTACATTCAAGAGCGAAAGGTTTTGCGGCTGGCCGCTGGGTTTGAAAACAAACCTCCCGGCGAGGGGTGTATGTGTGTCCTTTTTCCAAAATTAAAAAAGGAGATATCGTTATCCGCACAACGCCCCGCCTCTCGGCTCTGCCACCCTCCAAAGTTTTTAAGAGTCTCCTCCCTCCGGATTCTGGCCGCCTTAGCTCTCCCGGCCGTCGCTGTAGTGCAGCTCAGAGTTGAAGACCTCTTTGTAGAGAGGCGGAAAGTTCGTGGCGATCTCCGGGTGGACGAGGCGGAAAAACTCCAGCTTGTCCAAGTGCAGGTTGCAGATGGTCTTCATCAACGGGAGCTTGGAGATTATCTGTGACGGGGGGGAAAGGAAGGGGTCGTAGAATCGAAGCGCGGCAAAGCCGGGAGGGAACCCAAAGGTCATCCATCCCAACCCCCTGTAATGCAGGAGTCCGGCCCCCAGCCGCCAGACCCCCATCTTTTTGGTTCGCAGCCAGATGTGTTAACCCCCATTGTGCCTTTTAGTCCATCTTGGTTTTTATCTGTTTCTATTATTATTATTATTATTATTATTATTATTATTATTATTATTATTATTATTTAGGTAAAAAAACCTTTATTGAAATCGATTTAAAATACACATTCGTAATACACACACACACAAAAAAACCAACCCAATATAACATTCAATTCCCACCCCACCCTCCCCACCCTCTCACTATATATAAGGGTCTGGTGACTTCTGTTTCAGTGTATCTGAAGAAGTGTGCATGCACACGAAAGCTCAGACCAAGAACTAACTTAGTTGGTCTCTAAGGTGCTACTGGAAGGAATTTTTTAATTTTATTTTGTTTTTATTCAATCATACCATCATACATACCTACAACATTGAATCCAAAAGTACTTTAACTGACGCAGAACATAAATTCTTATAATATCTTCACATTACAGTTTTTTATTACCGTACTTTTCCGGGTATAAGACTGTTTTTTTGTTTTACTAAAAAATCATGTTAATAAAGGAGGGGTAGTCTTATCCACAGGGGCAATCTGGTTTTCCCCGGATATGTCCTCCTTTTCGGGGCAGAAAGCCCCGTCCAGGTGGGTTTTTTTAAAAAAATTGGGCTAAACGTGTGGGTTTGGGGTGAGAGCGAGAATCGCACTCAGGGCCTATCCGGAGAGCGGGAAATTTAAATTCAGCTCTCGTTCCTGCTGCCTCCCAGGGTTCACTAATCATCAAACTGTAGAGTCGGAATGGGTCCCACCTCCACCAAGGCAGGAATCTCACCCGTGACAGGGGCGCCAACTTGAATAAAATAAGGGGTCGGTAAGCCCAGCCCCACATAATCGATCACATGACACGGCACGCAAATGCGTCCCCGTTTTTGCTTTTCTGAACATGGCAACCCTAATAATAATAATAATAATATCGTGGTACCCCGGGTTACATACCTGATCTGTTCCGGGGTGCCGTTTGCACCCCGAACAGTGCGCAACCCGGGCATCCATTGCGCATGCGCGGGAGCGTGAGACCACGCTTCTGCGCATGCGCGAACTGCGCAGAACGCTTCTGCGCGCGCACGGACCGACATGCGCAGCGAAATGCACTTCCGGGGGTGCGGAGTACGCAACCCGAAGCGTACGGAACACAGAGCGTACGCAACACGGGGTATGACTGTAATAATAATAATAATAATAATAATAATAATAATAATAATATACTGCCCTTCATTAAAAGATTTCAAGGTGGCTTGCAAGATAAAGCCTTAACTTTTGCTAATTAATCTACCGTATTTTTCGCTCCATAAGACACACTTTTTTCCTCCTAAAAAGTAAGGGGAAATGTCTGTGCGTCTTATGGAGCGAATGTGTGGTCCCTGGAGCTGAAGTGCCCAGGGGCAAAAGCAGACCGTGCTTTTTTTAAGAAAAAGAGAGAAGGGGGTGTTGAAAGGAAGCCCCCTGAGCACCTGCTCAGCAAAGGATCGGGGAGAGAGATAAGGGAGAGAGATTCCAGCCCTGACCCCTTGCAGAGGGAGGCTGTTTCCCCAGCGACATGGGACTGGCGGATTAGATTATCTGTCTGGAAACTGTAGAAATGGCTCCCTTTCCTGAAGCTGCAGAACTGTGAGTTAAACCCCATAAAACAGGATTTTTTCCCTTTGCAAAGTAAGCTCAACAACTTTGAGCTGATCCTCAAAAAACGGGGCTTTTCTCCTTTGCAAAAGAAGCTGCAGAAATTTGAGCTGATCCTCAAAAAAATGGGGCTTTTCCCCTCTAAAAACTAGGTGCGTCCTATGGTCAGGTGCGCCTTATAGAGCGAAAAATATGGTAGTTTGCCTTGTCTCTCCTGTAATACTGGGGCCGTTTTCCTGTTTCTCCCCACAGAAGGACCTTGAAACCGCCCCCCTACTCAGCACCCTTTCGAACGTACCCCTCTGCCCTCCCCACATTTACCTTTGAGAGCCTGTCCTCGTTGCCGTTTTTCTTCTGGATCTCGTGCTGCAGAGCCAAGTAGATTTTATCCTGCATTTTCTGCACCTTCTTGGACTCCGAGAGCCAGGGGCGGTCTGGGGAACGAAACACCAGATTTCAAAACATCCTCTTTAAAGACGAGGATGTCATAGAATCCTAGAATCGTAGAGTTGGAAGAGACCCCAAGGGCCATCCAGTCCAACCCCCTGCCAAGCAGGAAACACCATCCAAGCATTCCTGACAGGCGGCTGTCAAGCCTCTGCTTAAAGACCTCCAAAGAAGGAGACTCCACCACACTCCTTGGCAGCCAATCCCACTGTCAAACAGCTCTTACTGTCAGGAAGTTCTTCCTAATGTTGAGGTGGAATCTTCTTTCTTGTAGTTTGAATCCATTGCTCTGTGTCCGCTTCTCTGGAGCAGCAGAAAACAACCTTTCTCCCTCCTCTATATGACATCCTTTGATATATTTGACCATGGCTATCATATCACCCCTGAACCTTCTCTTCTCCAGGCTAAACATACCCAGCTCCCTAAGCCGTTCCTCATAAGGCATCGTTTCCAGGCCTTGGACCATTTTGGTTGCCCTCCTCTGGACACGTTCCAGCTTGTCAGTCTCCTTCTTGAACTGTGGTGCCCAGAACTGGACACAGTATTCCAGGTGAGGTCTGACCAGAGCGGAATACAGTGGTAAGACCTTATTGGTCATGCATGGACATAGGCCCTCATGGACTAACTCTGCTGGGTGAAACCGATTTATCCAAATCACCCAGCGCTCTGTCGAGCCCCCTTCCCGCCCTCTGTTCGCCGCGGGCGAGCCGCTCACCTGGAGAGAGCAGGACGGCGGCCGTGAAGAGAGCCACCTCTTCGTCGGAGAGCTGCAGCCGGCAGAGATTCCTCCCCAGTTCGAAGATGGCGTTGATGAGGTCGTCGCAGCCTGGGGTGAGAGGAAAAGCGGAAGGGTTTGGTCACCGGGAAACGCGGGAGTTGCAGGCTACATATCTCGATGGGCTTGTCTGGTTTTATGTCCCTGTTTCTTACCGAGAGACTTGAACATCTGCACCCCGGCGTATTTCCCCGCAAAGAGCACTGTGTTGTTCAGCGGGTTGAAGGCCCGGATCATTCGGATGAGGAGGACCTCTAGGCAGCCTGGGCGCAGAAGGGAAACGGCAGCGGAGGAAGAGGCGAGGAGGAGGGAGGAGGAGGAGGAGGGACGTTTCGGCGGAAATGAATCCAGACCGCGAATTACGGGAATTGAAACCCCCATGGGAAGGAAGAGGCGGAAGAAATCAAAGCGAGGCGGATTTTGTTTGGGAATAAGGAAATGGATGGAAGGAAGGGAGGGAGGGAGGGAGGGAGAGAGGGAGGGAGGAAGGAAGGAAGGAAGGAAGGAAGGAAGGAAGGAAGGAAGGAAGGAAGGAAGGAAACAAAAAGAAGGTTAGACTCTAAGAATGTTTATTTATCTAATTGATTGACAGGCCATAAAAAATAACTCCACATCAAAACTCTAAAAATCGTATCATAAAAAACATTTATTCGCCACCCACTCCCCATTCATTTTATTTATGTTTATAACCCAACTATCCCCCCAGGAGCTCAAAGTGGCTCCTCGAGATAGTATTTATGTACATATCCCCTCCAACATTTCCCCGATGAAAAGAGGGACATCCTATTCCATCCCCTCCAACGTTTCTCCCCTGAAAATAGGGATATCCTATTCCATCCCCTCCAACGTTTCTCCCCTGAAAATAGGGACATCCTAATCCAGTGATGGCTAACCTTGACACTCCAGATGTTTTGGAACTACAACTCCCATCACCCCTAGCTAACAGGACCAGTGGTCAGGGATGATGGGAGTTGTAGTCCCAAAACATCTGGAGTGTCAAGGTTAGCCATCACTGTATTCCATCCCCTCCAATGTTTCTCCCATGAAAATAGGGACGGACTATTCCGTCCCCTCCAACATTTCTCAAAGCTATGTATGTTTTGCAATAAGCAGGCGCGTTGTCGAGACTCGCCAGTCCGACCGCCAGTCCTCACCTGCTTTGAGGAGGATGATCTGATCGTTTTGACAGAGATCCATGAAGCCGTCGACACGTTTGGCAAATTCCACGACGTACTGGATGGCGTTGGAGATCTGGACCGTGCACTCCTGCCACATGGCCTCGCAGCTCTGCACGGGACATGGAAGGGAAGAGGAGGAGAGAAGAGGGTCAAACTGCGCTTCCTGAGGCCCCAACATGTCTCTTCGGCACCTCCAGCGCGTGACAGTTACAATGGAACCTCCTTGTGCAAGAGGAGTCTACCTCTGCTGGGGACAAACAAAGGAGAGGGTGGCGAAAGCGGTCGTGCCAAATCGACACAAAAGCTACACTTTATTACACTAAGTAATAATAATAATAATAATAATAATAATAATAATAATAATATTTTTTTTATTTGTACCCCGCCCATCTGGCCGGGTCTCCCCAGCCACTCTGGGCGGCTTCCAACAAATATTAAACTACATCAACTATCTGACTATTATTCAACTATTATTCAACTATCTGATGTTTAGAAGACATCTGAAGCCAGCCCTGTTTAGGGAAGTTTTTATTGACTGATGTTTTAATGTATTTTTAATCTTCTGTTGGAAGCCGCCCAGAGTGGCTGGGGAAACCCAGCCAGATGGGCGGGGTATAAATTATTATTATTATTATTATTATTATTATTATTATTATTATTATTGGCATCAGATGGCAAGCAGCCTGTAAACGTGGAAAGAGATTCATCTCTCCAGGTGATTTCAATCGGTTTTAGGACTTTAACTTTTGTCTTTTTCAAATCACGGCTGTGTTTTTAAAAAATTGATTTTACCGTTTTGTAAGCCGCTTTGATATAAAGGAGCAAAGTAAGTTTTTCGCCGCCCCCCCAAAGGGTTCGGAGAAAGTAAATGGAAAACAGGCATTGACAAAAATACGCCAAACGGATGCAAATCTCGAAGATCAAGATTTCTAATTTAATTACGCTTTCTCTTAGCTATTATTGGATGGCAATTGAAAGATTGAGGTTGAATCCTGACAAGACAGAAGTACTGTTTTGGGGGGACAGGGGGCAGGCGGGTGGGGGGGACTCCTTGATCCTGAATGGGGTAACTGTGCCCCCGAAGGACCAGGTGCGCAGCCTGGCGGTCATTCTGGACTCACAGCTGTCCATGGAGGCGCAGGTCAATTCTGTGTCCAGGGCAGCTCCATCTGGTACACAGGATGAGACCCTCCCTGCCCGCAGACTGTCTCGCCGGAGTGGTGCATGCTCTGGTTATCTCCCGCTTGGACTACTGCCATGCGCTCTCCGTGGGGCTCCCTTTGAAGGTGACCCGGAAACTGCAATTAATCCAGAATGCGGCGGCTAGACTGGGGACTGGGAGCGGCCGCTGGGACCACATAACACCGGTCCTGAGAGAACTACATTGGCTCCCAGGACGTTTCTGAGCACAATTCAAAGTGTTGGTGCTGACCTTTAAAGCCCTAAACGGTCCTGTATACCTGAAGGAGCGTCTCCACCCCCATCGTTCAGCCCGGACACTGAGGTCCAGCACCGAGGGCCTTCTGGCGGTTCCCTCATTACAAGAAGCAAAGCTACAGGGAACCAGGCAGAGAGGGCCTTCTTGGTGGTGGCGCCCGCCCTGTGGAACGCCCTCCCATCAGAGGTCAAAGGGATCAACAACTATATGACCTTTAGAAAATACCTGAAGGCAGCCCTCTTTAGGGAAGCTTTTAATCTGTGATGTGTTGATGTATTTTAATGTTTACTGGAAGCCGCCCAGAGTGGCTGGGGAGACCTGGCCAGATGGGCGGGGTACAAATAATAAATTATTATTATTATTAATAATAATTATTATCATATAAGAATGCCAGGGTTTGTGGTCTAATGCCACAAGGAACTTCTGGCGTCAGAGGGAGGGCATGGTTGCGGAGCTTAGTCGCCCCTGAGCAGCCTCGCCTTCGCCAGAGGCGAGCGGCCGGCACGTACCTTGCTCTGCATGTTCCGGATGTCTTCCTGGGAGTAGAGGATCCAGGCCAATCTTTTCAGCTCCTCGCTGGTGTACTGAGACGTTTCCAGGTGGGATTTGACCACGTTCTGGGCCAGGCGTTCTGCGGAGGAAATGCACACACAACAGCCGTCAGGATTTCTGCCCCTACGGCTCTGCCGGACCGACCTTCCGAGTCGCGCGCAAAAAATTGTTATTATTTTTTTTGCAAATAAATTGGACGTTCCTAATGCTATTGCATGTCAAATTGGCAAAGCACAACTCAATACCGAAGGCAATTTTTCCCCTTTCAAATCTCAGCACAGTATCCCTTTGGATTCTGACCCAAGTCAGATGCAAAGTCTTCTAATTGAAGGGCAGCTGCCCAATACTATATGCTATTGCATGTCAGAACCCTTGGGGCCCCTGATGCTATTGCATGTCACAAAATCCAACTGCAATTCCCCCCCAATCCAAATTTCAAATATCATTTACTATTGCATGTCAGAGCACAATGGGAGCCCTGGCACCACTGCATGTCCCTTGGGAAGACAGGCGAACTAATATCAGTGTACTGGGTGAAGCAAAGATCACCAGTGTCGAAGCGATGATTCTTCAACATCAACTTCGTTGGACTGGTCGTGTTGTGCGGGTGCCTGATTATCGTCTTCCAAAGCAGTTCCTCTATTCCGAACTTAAAAACGTAAAGCGTAATGCTGGCGGTCAACAAAAGAGGTTGAAAGACTCTCTCAAGGAAAATCTTAAAAAATGTAGTATAAACACCGGCAACTGGGAAACACTGGCCTGCGAGCGCTCCAGTTGGAGAACAGCCTTTCCCAAAGGTGTCATGGGCTTTGGAGACACTCGAACTCAGGACACAAGGGAGGAACGCGCTAAGAGGAAGGCGCGCTTGGCAAATCCACACCGGGATCAACTCCCGCCCGGAAACCTATGCCCACTGTGGAAGGACATGTGGATCCAATTCCAATCCACAGTCACTTACAGGCTCACTTTTAAAATCGTGTTTATGGAAGACAATCTTACTCAGCTACGAGGGATCGCCAAAGAAAGAAGAAGAATTACATAATTCATTGGTTTTGTAAAATTTATACGCTGTTTGATTTGGGAGGGGGGGTACCTCGAAGCAGTTTACATAAAGATGAAACGATAAAATCAATAAAAAAAACCTCAACCCTACTTTAATGCGGTCAACAAGGTGGTGGAGGTTTTTTAAGCAGAGGTTGGATGGACATCTGTCCTGGATGCTTTAGCTGTGATTGCTGCACTGCAGGGGGTTGGACTAGATGACCGCTGGCGGGCCCCCTTTCAACTCGAAAGATCCTCTGACTACCCGTGATCTGAGCATGGCTACGAGGGATCGCCGAGGAAGAAGAAGCATGTCAAACGGTCAAAGCGCAAATCTCGGAACGCAAAGGCAACCTGCGCGTTGGGAACGGGGCGAATCCTCTTAAAAGCCCACCCTTGGCGACCGGAGCGCCGTGCGCACTCACCGATCTCTATCCTGGAGACGTCCGAGGCCAGGGGTCCGCCCTCGAGGGAGCCGTGCGGGAAGAGTCCGGGCTCCAGCATCAGCTCGTAGATGGACTCTTGCTTGATGAGCTTGGCGTCGCTGACGTCAATGCTGGACTGGTCCGGCGAGGGCTGGGCAGAGGTCAGCAGGTCCAGGTTGTAGTAGCCGCCGCTGCCCTCCGGGGTCAGCGGGAAGTCGAAGAGGAAGCCGTCCGAAAGCATGGAGATGTCGTCCAGGTCGGAGAGACCGCTGCTGACGCTGGTGGTGTAGACCCTGGACAACGTCTCCGCCTCGTCCTTGGACCCGGCGCCCTGCTCCTGGCTCTGCTGGTGTTTCTGGACTTCAGCGTATAGGGAGTCCCGTTGTTTCTTGGACATGCGGCCAAACTTGACCGCTGTGAGACCAACGGGTGGGGGGGGAAGAGAGATAAGATAAGATAATTTATTGTCATTGCACAAGTACAACGCTATACAAGTGCAACGAAATTGCATGCCATCCCATTAAAAAAACAGAAAGAAACAAAAAACAGCACAAAACACACACACACACCAAAAAAAGCCACACATACACCCATCACAGCTCTCCAAGGTCATATTATCTGGTTACAGCATTTAAGATGGTTATAGCTCTTGGGTAGAAACTGTTCTTCAATCTATTTGTTCTTGATCTAATTGTTCTATATCTTCTACCCGAAGGCAGTGGTGCAAAGAGGCTATATCCTGGATGAGATGGATCCTTTAAAATATTGTTAACCTTTTTAAGGCAACGGGAACTGTCTAGTTCTTCCAGAGATGGGAGAGGATGACCGATAATCTTTCGGGCTGTGGTTATGACCTTCTGGAGCATTTTCCCGTCGGTGACTGTGCAACTGGCCAACCAAGCATAGATACAGTATGTAAGAATGCTCTCTATGGAGCCTCGATAGAAGGACACCAGCAGTCTCTCACTCAGATTGTTCTTCTTTAAAAGTCCGAGGAAATAAATTCTCTGCTGGGCCTTCTTTACCAGAGCAGTAGTATTTGCGCTCCAAGTCATACCCTGCTCTATAAGCACTCCCAAAAACTTAGAGAGAGAGAAGGAGGAGGAGGAGGAGGAGGAGACGTCAGCCTGGATACTTCTGGTGGAGAGGTGCATTCCTTTTAGGTTTGGAAAGGGAAGAATGGGCACATTTCTGTACAATTACAGCTATATTAAATTCTTTAATTTCCCTGTTATACATCAATGGGCAGGACATCTCTTCTGTCTCTCTGGTCACATTTCAAAAATATGTGTGAACCAGGAAGTGAACCATCCTGAGAATATGGTTCTTTCAGACAGACAGACAGACAGATCCTGTTCTAGCCACTCTACCTTATTCCTTTATTAAAAAATAATATTTGTTGGGTTTTACACATAAAATGATATAAAACAAACAAACATGACATAACGCAACAAAAAATACAATACTACAAATAGACACACACATTAAAATCATAAATTCCCTGCTTATCTCCTTTACATTTTAGTTTGACTTCCTCCTACCGGTATCTTCCCCTTTGCGTTTCAGTATATATGCATATTCTCTTTAGCAATTTCCTCTCATCGTTTAATATTATGTTCCTGATATTCTATTCCATTTTTACTATCTTAATCTATTTCCCTATCTTAACTCATTATTATCTTATCAAACCTTATCATTATTGTCTTGTCAAACCCCAGTTGTAAGGGGTAGCTTTCTCCCATACTAGCCCTTTTTTAGGCTCAAAAGCGGTCAAACCGCGTCCGAGCACAGCGGGCCTCCCGCAAGCGGGCTGCAGAGACCCCTTTCCTTCCCCAGAAGGAAAAAAAATCTGGGTTCTCCTCCGGACTGGCAAGCTCTGATTGGACGCCCCCTTCCAGTCTTCCAGCTTTCCAGGAGATTTTGATGGGCGGCTGCAAGACGCAAGGCTCAATGATCCTGCAATCGTGCTTTTGAATTTTTGTAATATCGGGGTTTGAAGATGGAAATGATACTGGTTAATAAGCAGTATTGGACCGAACCGGATGCCGTTACCAAACGTCAAGATGATAAGAAATTCTGGCAAATTATAAACATGGGCCTGACCACCTCCGCCTTCCCCTGTAACAATATCGCCGCAGATAGTTGGTATTGGTTAATAATAATAATAATAATAATAATAATATGAGTTAATAATAATAATGAGATGATGATGATGATTATTATTATTATTACTACTACTACTACTACTATCAGTGGTTTTTTCTGGGGGGGTGCAGGGGTACGCATACCCCTAAACATTTTGTGCATCTATCTTACTTTTAGAAGACATCTGAAGACAGCCCTGTTTAGAGAAGCTTTTAATATTTGATGAATTATTGTATTTTAATATTTTGCTGGAAGCCGCCCAGCCAGATGGGTGGGGTATAAATAATAATAATAATAATAATAATAATAATAATAATAATAATAATAAGCTTGTTTTTATTTTTATTATCATTATTATTATACTTTTGTCCATTTGCTGTACTTATTTCCCCCAATTTGAACTACAAAACGGTGATTTTCTTGAGTCAAAACGAGAGTACCCCTAAACGTTATTTTCTTTTAGTGGGGAAAAAAGCACTGACTGTTTTTATTTATTTGACTGCGTTGACCCAGCCACTCTGGCATATATAAAAACATAATAAAACATGATAGGACAGTGATGGCTAACCTTGACACTCCAGATGTTTTGGGACTACAACTCCCATCATCCCTGACCACTGATCCTGTTAGCTAGGGATGATGGGAGTTGTAGTTCCAAAACATCTGGGGTGTCAAGGTTAGCCATCACTGTTATAGGAGATAAACCAGAATTTTGAAGGAATGAATATGACATTGCAGCTGCAGAAAACACGAGAGCTCTGGACGTCCTTTTGACACTTTCCGATTTTTCTTTATTTCCCCCCTTTCTGGTTTCTTGGGTCGGCGACTCACCATCGCGAGACATGCCCAGCGCCAAACATTTCTGGAGCCGGCAATGTTGGCACCGGTTGCGGTTCGTCCGGTCGATGAGGCAGTTCCTTTGCCGCGAGCAGGAATAAGTGGCGTTATTCTGTTGGCTCCTGCGGAAAAAACCCTTTGGGAGAGAAAACGAGGGTGGAAATGAGGGAAATCGTCTGGCACGTTTTTTGCGAGGACTTAAAAAAAATTATTACTGCACGCTTCTTTTCCTCCTCCCTCCTCCCGGCTTTTTCCTTTCGTGCCGTGCCTTTTGCATCGCAAGGCTGCAAGCAGGGGTGGCCTTGTTTGTAATCTAAATATTGTGCAAGCCTGCCCTGGGTTGTTGCTGGTTTTTTGTTGTTAAGAGCAGAGAGGAAAAAATGTTGCTATAAATAAGCAAACACTCTGAGGGGTGCAAATTTCGCGCGGGGAACGGGCCTGATTCGGCAGCTGCCATCTCCCTCCTCCAAATCCCTCTCTTTCTCGCACGCAAAACTCACTTTGCACCCTTCGCAGGTGATCACTCCGTAGTGGATTCCCGACGACTTGTCGCCGCATATTTTACAAGGAATGACCTCGATTTGCGCTGGGGGGGGGGGGAAGAGACAGAGAAAAAAAAAGTTAATTTTCCGCCTTAAAATAACAACAACAACTGCATTTTTGAAAAGCTGCAGCGCAGGCGAGCGCACCGCTTATTTAGAAAAGGCCCTTTGCAAAGGAGAGGTCTCTGCCCCGACCTGCTTGCATTCACACGTTTCGGCGAGAATCACCAGGGAGCAGTTTCGTATTTTGGGTAGCCGTGTTGGTCTGCCGTAGTCGAAACAAAATTAAAAAATTCCTTCCAGTAGCACGTTAAAGGTAAAAGTAAAGGGACCCCTGACCGTTAGGTCCATTCGCGGACGACTCTGGGGTTGCGGCGCTCATCTCGCTTTACTGGCCGAGGGAGCCGGCGTACAGCTTCCGGGTCATGTGGCCAGCAAGACTAAGCCGCTTCTGGCGAAACAGAGCAGCGCATGGAAACGCCGTTTACCTTCCCACCGGAGTGGGACCTATTTATCTCCTTGCACTTTGACATGCTTTCGAACTGCTAGGTGGGCAGGAGCAGGGACCAAGCAACGGGAGCTCACCCCGTCGCGGGGATTCGAACCGCCGACCTTCTGATCGGCAAGCCCTAGGCTCTGTGGTTTAACCCACAGCGCCACCCGCGTCACCCCTGAAGGTATCTGAAGAAGTGTGCATGCACACGAAAGCTCATACCAAGAACAAACTTAGTTGGTCTCTAAGGTGCTACTGGAAGGAATTTTTTTGTTCTGGTTTTGTATGGGAGCTGGAACTGGTCTGTGACCGAAATAATAAATTCATCCATTCAAGGCCGTTCCACTACCAACGCCCACCCTGCGAGTTCTCCGCTCTCCTTACGATCAGAGCCAGCTGCAAAAAGAGACTGGGAAATGTTTGCAGGGTACGGAAAATATGTTGCAATGTTTTTTCATTTCATTTTTATTTTTTCTGTCCTTTGCTATTTTTACGTTCAGTTGCACGGACGCGTACGTTTGTGTGATAAAATAAAATAAAAATGTAAGAACACAAAAGAAAACACGCACACACACCGTCCGTTTCCCAACATATCCCCAAAGCCTCTGTTGTTTTTGTTCTTCCCTATGGCCTGAAACTTCCCCGGGGTTATATAACCGCCATCTGCTAAACATATCCCTGACATGTGGCCAGGATCCGGGGAAGGAGGGTGGGGCCGCCCAAACCAGGCTCAGACATTGGCTGCCAGCCCCCGGATCGTTGACTCACGGCCCGTCGCCGTTGGCCGCCGAGCCCGTCCGTCAGGCTTGCGCCAAATCACGCACGGAGTCACCCTGTCCTACTGACATACATTCCTCTGCAAAAAAATAAAAATAAAGAAAGCAGTTGTGTAACAGCGATGGATCAGTCAGCTGGCTTTAGGACTCCTCCCGAAACGGCAGGGAGAGGAGAAGTGTCTTGCAAATCTTAGAATCCTAGAATTGGAAGAGACCCCAAGGGCCATCCAGTCCAACCCCCTGCCAAGCAGGAAACACCATCCAAGCATTCCTGACAGATGGCTGTCAAGCCTCTGCTTAAAGACCTCCAAAGAAGGAGACTCCACCACACTCCTTGGCAGCAAATCCCACTGTCGAACAGCTCTTACTGTCAGGAAGTTCTTCCTAATGTTGAGGTGGAATCTTCTTTCTTGTAGTTTGAATCCACTGCTCCGTGTCCGCTTCTCTGGAGCAGCAGAAAACAACCTTTCTCCCTCCTCTATATGACATCCTTTTATATATTTGAGCATGGCTATCATATCACCCCTTAACCTTCTCTTCTCCAGGCTAAACATACCCAGCTCCCTAAGCCGTTCCTCATAAGGCATCGTTTCCAGGCCTTGGACCATTTTGGTTGCCCTCTTCTGGACACGTTCCAGCTTGTCAGTATCCTTCTTGAACTGGGGTGCCCAGAACTGGACACAGTATTCCAGGTGAGGTCTGACCAGAGCGGAATACAGTGGTACTATTACTTCCCTTGATCTAGATGCTATACTCCTATTGATGCAGCCCAGAATTGCATGGGCTTTTTGAGCTGCTGCATCACACTGTTGACTCATGGCAAGTTTGTGGTCTACCAAGACTCCTAGATCCTTTTCACATGTACTGCTCTCAAGCCAGGTGTCACCCATCCTGTATTTGTGCCTTTCAATTTTTTGCCCAAGTGTAGTACTTTACTCTCCCTGTTAAAATTCATCCTGTTTGCCTTGGCCCAGTTCTCTAATCTGCTAAGGTCATTTTGAAGTGTGATCCTGTCCTCTGGGGTATTAGCCACCCCTCCCAATTTGGTGTCATCTTAACATTTCTGCATGTGGAAGAGCACCCCGGAGGGCGGGAGAGGTCAAAAATGCTGTTCCAAGCTTTGGAGAAATTAAGAATATTTAAAAAAAACAAAAGATGCACGGGAAATGAGGAGGGTTAAGGAAAGGTAAACGGAGCCTCCCTCTCGAGGCGCAGTCTACCTCGGGGAAGCAGGAAAAAAGGGCAGCACTCGCGACAAGCCAAGACGCTGATTCCCGGACCGTCCGCGGGCCGGATTTAGAAGGCGATTGGGCTGGATCCGGCCCCCGGGCCTTAGTTTGCCTAAAGGTAAAGGGACCCCTGACCGTTAGGTCCAGTCACGGACAACTCTGGGGTTGCGGCACTCATCTCAATTTATTGGCCGGCGTACAGCTTCTGGGTCATGTGGCCAGCAGGACTAAGCCGCTTCTGTCGAATCAGAGCAGCGCACGGAAACGCCATTTACCTTCCCGCCGGAGCAGGACCTGTTTATCTACTTGCACTTTGACGTGCTTTCGAACTGCTAGGTGGGCAGGAGCTGGGACCGAGCAACGGGAGCTCACCCCGTCGCGGGGATTCGAACCGCCGACCCTCTGATCAGCAAGCCCTAGGCTCTGTGGGTTAGACCACAGTTACCCATGACCTAATGGGTATCTCAAGCCATTTGCACATAGCAGAATATGTATTTTATCAAAGAAATTGTTGAACTGAAATACAATTAAGAAGTTTAAGAATTAAGAAATACAGAGACCACCAGGATTGTTGCAAAATTTTGCTATATAGCGACAAGAGTAAGACAAACAGCGATGGCAGCAAATACCAGTGACTGATACCCTAGTTGAACTACCGTAGGAATGTCGATAGGTGGCTAAAAATTTTTAAAATCTGCAAATTTTAAATTGTAATTTTATTAAGTAAATACCAATTCCATGAATTGGATTGTATAATTTTCTTTCTGGTCTTTGACCGTATTAACGATTATTATTAATTAAGAAGAAGTATATTAATAGTGAAATTTATTTGCCCCCCCCCCAAGAGAGTGGAGAGCTGAGCTTGTTTAGCTTCTACGTAAATCCAGCTCTGGGCACGCCCAGAAAGGTTCGTTGGCAGCACGCAGTGCCCACGGCCGGCTGTGGCGGATGAGCCACATTCCTCCAGACTGGCACAAGCAGCCGAGGGCGTTCCCGGCAACTCGCTCGCCAACTCATCCTCTGAGCTCTCTCCTTCTCTCTCCTCCCCGCCCGCCAGCAGAAAACAAAATCTTAATAGATCGATCGAAACACTTCACCATATAGTATTTATATGTCCTTTATATTGTGTTGTCCGGAAGAACTTAAAAAGGTAAAGGGATCCCTGACCATTAGGTCCAGTCGTGTCCAACTCTGGGGTTGCGGCGCTCATCTCGCTTTGCTGGCCAAGGGAGCCGGCGTACAGCTTCCGGGTCATGTGGCCAGCAGGACTAAGCCGCTTCTGGCGAACCAGAGCAGCGCACGGAAACGCCGTTTACCTTCCCGCCGGAGCGGGACCTATTGATCTACTTGCACTTTGACATGCTTTCAAACTGCTAGGTGGGCAGGAGCTGGGACCGAGCAACGGGAGCTCACCCCATCGCAGGGATTCGAACCGCCGACCTTCTGATCAGCAAGCCTTAGGCTCTGTGGTTTAACCCACAGCGCTGTTACCATTAATCCACAAGTGGCCTGGGCACCCGGCAGATTTCCGCCTGGCCTTTTTATTGAAAGATACAGATCAGCACGTAACTTTACAAATGGCAAAAATTTTAACTTCCGTTTTGACATATAAACGTCGTGATGGACTGCTGTTTGGAAGCTGAAAATTCCTTATAGTATCTATTTCTAATTTGCACTCTTTTAAGTTTTACTGGGTCTAATTTTTTAAATCAAATTGTACTGTGTATTTGTTCTAGCTCTGTTGTTCTTATGAGCATAAAGCAGATGTTTTGGGACTACAACTCCCATGATCCCTAGCTAGCAGGACCAGTGGTCAGGGATGATGGGAATTGTGGTCCCAAAACATCTGGAGGTTGAGGAAGCCTGGTCTATGTATTTCAAATAGGAGAACCAAATCAGTGATTTTTGATATAAATGTTAAAAACTACTCCGAAGATTTATTATTCAAAAAATGAAACCTTCGCCTGGTTGTAGATATGTTAAGATGATACCAGCAAGAATTTTTTTGCATGAAATAAATGATATTTAGTGGAATACACAAGGAAGGTTTCGAAAGGGGGAAGTCAGCTTACCTAAGTAAAAAAATGTCCCCCAACATTATCTGTATTTCAATTGTATAAATAACATGCAACATAATTTGTTGCTGTTGCTGCTGCTGCTGTTACTTTTTTTTTTTTTTTTACAAAGTAATAATAATAAATCAAATAAAAATAAAGATATAAGGTTGGCTTTTGCACCCGAACGAACAACCTGATGCTGATTGCAAGGGGGGGGGGAGGAAGAGAGAGAGAGATGCACAGAACAGCAACTCATGCAGAGACACAACAGGAGAACTCCTCTGGAGGTTTCGACGCAGATCTCGGTGCCGGGCGCAACGGGACCCATTGATTGGTCCAGATGTGGGGGGCGGGAGAGACACAGCATAAGGGGCCTGCATCTCGGAGAATGAGGACAGGAAGCTGTCGACCGCCACCCCCCCACAGGGTTACCCCCTCTCGACTTCATTAAAACTTCGGGAAGCGGCGGGAAACCCAGGGGAGAAACACAACGTCCTTTCCGTTTCCGCGGGGGCGGCGTGGTTAATTAAACAGCTGGAATCTTGGGGGCAAACGAGGTCTCCGGCCCACAATGCTTTGCAGAGGATGCGGTCGATGCCGCGAAACGAGGGCAGCCCCAGGGAGGAAGGAGGAAGCTCCAATTAGGATCTGGACCCCTGCTTACTCCCCGAAGGGGGAAACTGACGGGGGTCCGGGAAGGCGAGAGTCAAGGGGCGGGCCGAGGAGGAGGGAGAAGGAGTGGCGTCCCAGCCGGGGCGGTAAATAATGACTAGGAGCCCTGTTGGTTCCTGAGGCTGACGGCACTTCTCTGTAGCCACACCACGCCCACAAGGGGCCACGCCCCCTTCCGGTGGGTACCCCCAAAGCGGTGCTTGCATAATACAGGGAAACGCCCGCTTATGGGCCAAAAGTGAGCTGGATCAGGCCAAACAGATTCCTCCAAAGGAATCGCAGAATCGTAGAGTTGGAAGGGGTTAGGGGCGGAGAAGCAAGACGCACAGGCTGAGGTTCGAGACGAACCGGGGTTAGGAGAGAGACGAACCAGGGTTAAGAGACAAACCGGGGTTAGGGGAGAAACAAAACGGGATTAGGGGAGAGACGAACCGGGGTTAGAGGAGAGACAAACGGGGGTTAGGGGAGAGACGAACCGGGTTAGGAGAGGCAAACCAGGGTTAGGGGAGATATGCACCGGAGTTAGGAGAGACGAACTGGGGTTAAGAGGAGAGAGAAACCGGGGTTAGGGGAGAGACGAACCAGGGTTAGAGGAGAGACAAACGGGGGTTAGGGGAGAGACAAACGGGGGTTAGGGGAGAGACGAACCAGGGTTAGGAGAGACAAATCAGGGTTAGGGGAGAGATGCACCTGAGTTAGGAGAGAGAGACGAACTGGGGTTAAGAGGAGAGATAAACCAGGGTTAGGGGAGAGACGAACCGGGGTTAGGAGAGACAAACCAGGGTTAGGGGAGAGATGAACCGGAGTTAGGAGAG
This sequence comes from Darevskia mixta, assembly GCA_034641385.1. Lineage (NCBI taxonomy): Eukaryota > Metazoa > Chordata > Lepidosauria > Squamata > Lacertidae > Darevskia > Darevskia mixta. Next base: position 198,739 of record JAWWNH010000138.1, on the reverse strand, counting down.
AGACGAACTGGGGTTAGGAGTTTCAGAAGAAGGAGGATGGTGACGAGGAAATGGAAAGGAGGAGAAGACAGAACTCTCTGAACCCGGGCACAAAGGCGTGGACTCAAGATTTGTTACATAAGAAGGAGGAAGCGGGGGAAAGGGGGTAGAGGCAGAGAAGAGTCGCTTTGAGAGTAATCCCACAGGATCACACCTGCGCCTTCTGCAGGAATAAACCGAATTTCTGCACCCGCGTACAGAAATCCCAAAAACCTCATTGCTTCTCTCGCCCCTTCTCCCTTCCTGAAAAGTGTGCCTTCGGTCAGACTGGGGGCGGCGCGATTTAACTTTCCTTTTGAATCATGTTTCTAGAGCGCCGCAAACGTCCCGTTTCTGCCAAACGAGCAGCGTAAACGCAGCAAGGCCGCGAAGCCGAACTACCTGAGAGCCTGCTTCTCTCTTCCCTCCCTCCTCTTCTGGGCTTCGATGCGGCGCAACCCCATAGGGACTAGAAACTTGGTTCTGAAGACGAAAGCGGAGATCCCAAAAGCCGCGGTGTCTAAGTGTCGGGTGTCCCCAACATATTGACATCGTATCCTAGAGTAAGTTAAGAGCCTCGTGGATCAGGCCAGAGGCTGTTGACAGTCTTCTCCTCCAACAGACCTTGGGAGATAGCTCAGTCAGTAGAAAAACGAGATTCTCCATCTCAGGGTCGTGAGTTTGAGCCCCACATGGGACAAAAGATTCCTGCATTGCAGTGGGGTTGGAGCTGGGTATGTTTAGCCTGGAGAAGAGAAGGTTCAGGGGGGATAGGATAGCCATGTTCAAATATATAAAAGGATGTCTTATAGAGGAGGGAGAAAGGTTGTTTTCTGCTGCTCCAGAGAAGCGGACAAGGAGCAATGGATTCAAACTACAAGAAAGAAGATTCCACCTAAACATTAGGAAGAACTTCCTGACAGTAAGAGCTGTTCGACAGTGGGATTTGCTGCCAAGGAGTGTGGTGGAGTCTCCTTCTTTGGAGGTCTTTAAGCAGAGGCTTGACAGCTGCCTGTCAGGAATGCTTGGATGGTGTTTCCTGCTTGGCAGGGGGTTGGACTGGATGGCCCTTGGGGTCTCTTCCAACTCTAGGATTCTATGATTCTAGATGACCCCGGGGTCCCTTCCCAGTTCTACGTTTCTATGAATTCACCCAGTTCTCTGCGAAAGCTGTCTAGGTTGGCGGCCGTCCCTGCCTCAAGCAGCAGTGAGTTCCACAGCTTGACGACGGACGGGCCCTTCCTTTTATCCGTGCCGAATTTTCCAGCACTGACATCCAAGATTTCTCGGTGTTATGAGAGGAGGAAAACCTCTCTCTCCGTGCAAGGCCTCATTTAATAAACTTCCCAATGGAGCAACCTCGTTATCAAAGTTGCCCCATCCCAGAAATTGCTTACGTAAGAATTTGCATAATTTGTGCAAGTTGCAGAATTCCCGGCTCCTTGGCAGGATCTGCCGAAGCCTCGCCCGCTTCCCTCGCTGCTCTGTCTCATTTTCACAACAACCTTATCAGGTAGGCCGGGCCAAGGCAGAAGCATCGCTGAGCGCTCTAGCCACTACGCCACGCTGCCTCGGGAAACCCCTCCCCAAACTCAAAACTCCATCAGCTATTGGTGACCGTGAGCGAAATATTACGTTATGCCTTGGTTCTCAAACGCCTTGGTTCTCAAATCTGGCCCTCTTTGGAAAAGGTTTGGGCACCCCTGCTATAGCGTCACAGCCTAGTCCTGCGGAACTCTCCGCCACTAGGGATTCAGCAGCTGCCGTCCATTGCAACGTGCAAAACTTTCCTATTCTCACAGAGGCAATAAATAAATCTTTCGGCAACAGCTAGCCGTATTTTCAGCTTTTAAAAATATGGTTTTCTGTGCCGTCTTTGCCAACTGCCCTGATTGCTTTTCTTTCAAACGGATGAGTAAGCAGATAGAGATTTATTCATCTACAGTAATAAAGTGCAAGTGTCTCTGCGTCCTGTCCCTGTGTCCGTGGGGTTGCGCTACTGCGCATGTGCCCCACGGACACAGGGATTGGAGCGCAGAGACTTCGGGCGGCAGCAGGTGTGGGGTGCTGATTGGCCGGAGGGCGCATGGGCGTGCGAGCGAGTGGCGGCCGTTGCTGATTGGGCGTTGGGGCGAGGGTGTGTCCGTGGGCACGAGGCGGGCAGAGGCAGGCGAGCGGGCGCGCGGAGAGGAGGAGGAGGAGGGGGCGCTTTGGCGGCTGCCGTGGTGGCACCAATGGGCGGGACTGCCGGGCAGCAGGCAGGCAGCCAACCGGTGGAGGAGGAGAAGGCGGAGAGGCGGACGCAGCTGGCGGGGATGCTGAGCGAAGCGGAGAGCGGTGGAGGAGGAGGAGGAGGAGCAGCAGCCGTTATCGGCCCCGGGGAGAGCCAGTAATGTTTGACCACATATGTTCTAGCGCCCGTTAATTTAACGGGCTTACAGTCTACTAGTTTCTTAATAAATAAACGAAGGACAGGAGTTGGGCACAGATTTCAGACGCTCAAACGCTGGCGCAGATTTGATTGTGGCCAACTGATTTCTGGCCCTCCAGCGCTGCAGTGGCAAAGAGAGACCCTTAAATGTGAAAAAAAAAATGCCAGCCTTTACCACATGACCTATAGCCACCTTCCAGAAGCCCCAGCCAGCATGACCAATGGTTAGGGCCAGGGCCGGATTTAGGTTTGATGCGGCCCTCGGCTCCTGAAGGTAATGGGGCCCTTTCTATGCCCAGCTGTCCTCTGTCAACAAGAAATTGTTGCTGTTTTTTTGTGTGTTGAATATATGCTATATATGGTAGTTTATGGACCTCATAGGTATCTCAAGCCATTTGCACGGAACAAAATATGTATTCTATCCAAGTCATTGTTGAAGTGAAATACAATTAAGAAGAAGCATCTCAACTCATTTTATTTCGGCTTTAAGCCCATAGACATAACAACCAAAAACAGTAACAGCACAGTCTGGTTTGCAATTGCTAACAGTAAAATAGATTAAAAGGGATACTCGATTGAATAAAATATGATAAAAATTAAATTAACATTTCAAGCTGTATATAACAACCCATTGCGTCTCTTAAGTGTCAGAACTGATGTCAGAAATTTTGCCATATGTAGGGTTAGAATTAAGACGTATATTAATAGTGAAATACAATGAAGAAGAAGTATAATCATAGTGAAATAATTCTTAAGCTCCAACTTAAAATGGTTTTTTACTCATGACAAACTTAATGCAAACACATTGGCATTTGGCAAGAACAAAAGTTCCTTTAGAAACAAAAATGACAAAGACTCATAATTTTTTTTGGGGGGGTGGGCAAGAGATTGGGGCCCTAAGCTATAGCTTGTTTAGCTCATACGTAAATCCAGCACTGGTTTGGGGCGACGAGAGATGATGCACATCGCAGGGGGGGGAACATTTTTTTGGGGGGGAAACTGTTTAAGAGGTTTGCAAGCCCCGCCTTTCCTGACTCTCGCTCTCTCCAGCTTTTTCTGGGTCTCCAATTCCCCCTCTGCCTCCCTCGCCGCTGCGCACACCCACCCCTCGTGCGTAAACACGCACTCGCCGCCGCAGTGACAGATCTAGGTCACTGGAGCAGGTCTTAATAATAATAACAACGGAGGCCCCGAGCGAAGCCGGGCGGATTTAGAGCATCGCAGCTCTTTGCAAAAGCAAAAAATGGGAAGGATCAGAGGCAGATGTTTTCTGGTGTGCCGGGGAAGAGGCAGCGGAGACGTCTGCACCAGAAGTTTAGGTTTCCGACTGGCATTTCTCCTGCACCGCAAAAGCGGAGACGGCGGGCGAAAGTAGCAGCCCAGCACTTTTTCCAGAGGAACAACAGACCAGCCCAGTCTCCATCGTGTTCCTGGAAGCCCATTTTATAATCCCAGGGAGGGGAGAAAGGATTAAACCAGGACTGAAGAACAGTTTGGATTTGATATCCCGCTTTATCACTCCCCTTAAGGAGTCTCAGGGGGACGCGGGTGGCGCTGTGGGTTAAACCACCGAGCCTAGGGCTTGCCGATCGGAAGGTCGGCGGTTCGAATCCCCCCGACGGGGTGAGCTCCCGTTGCTCGGTCCCTGCTCCTGCCCACCTAGCAGTTCGAAAGCATGAAGTGCAAGTAGATAAATAGGTAGCGCTCCGGCGGGAAGGTAAACGGCGTTTCCGTGCGCTGCTCTGGTTTGCCAGAAGCGGCTTAGTCCTGCTGGCCACATGACCCGGAAGCTGTACGCCGGCTCCCTCGGCCAGTAAAGCGAGATGAACGCCGCAACCCCAGAGTCGTCTGCGACTGGACCTAATGGTCAGGGGTCCCTTTACCTATGACTTTCCTTGATCTGGACGCTCAACATCTGCAGAAGGGATCTGCTCAGAAACACCAGGAGGTTTTTAAGAAGCCAGAAGAAGCTTCTCCGTAAATCGCAGGTATGGAAGCGCTGGCTTTTTTCCTGTCCTGCGCAAGAGGAGCTTCGCAGCACCTAGGGGCGCCAACTTGAATAAAACATCAATATATAAAATATTCCCTTAACCCACAGAGAGCCGAGTCCCAAAGCCATGGATGGAGCCCCTAGGGTCAAAACCAGTCCCACCTGCGCCAAGTTCATGTTCCCTTCAGTTTTCCAACGCTTTGGCCTGGAGCGAATATCATAGAATCATAGAATCCTAGAGTTGGAAGAGACCCCAAGGGCCATCCAGTCCAACCCCCTGCCAAGCAGGAAACACCATCCAAGCATTCCTGACAGGCGGCTGTCAAGCCTCTGCTTAAAGTCCTCCAAAGAAGGAGACTCCACCACACTCCTTGGCAGCAAATTCCACTGTCGAACAGCTCTTACTGTCAGGAAGTTCTTCCTAATGTTTAGGTGGAATCTTCTTTCTTGTAGTTTGAATCCATTGCTCCGTTTCCACTTCTCTGGAGCAGCAGACAACAACCTTTCTCCCTCCTCTATATGACATCCTTTTATATATTTGAACAATGGCTATCATATCACCCCTGAACCTTCTCTTCTCCAGGCTAAACATACCCAGCTCCCTAAGCCGTTCCTCATAAGGCATCATTTCCAGGCCTTTGACCATTTGGGTTGCCCTCCTCTGGACACGTTCCAGCTTGTCAGTATCCTTCTTGAACTGGGGTGCCCAGAATTGGACACAGTATTCCAGGTGAGGTCTGACCAGAGCGGAATACAGTGGTACTATTACTTCCCTTGAATATTACAGGTCTCCCACAACCGCCCGCGGTGGGAATATTATTATAATTATTGCTATTATTAACATTGTTGCTGCTGTTGTTCTTAAAAGTTGTATATCGCCCTCCACCCGCAGGTCTCAGGGCGGTTACGACAGAAACCCGCAACGTAAAAAACACAAAACGCATAATAAAACAAAAAACCACCCAATAAATCCTGCCCTTCGCTCAGGAACGAAACTTCTAGAATCTATTTCTGGGAGCAGGAAGAGGGGAACCCAAATTCCCCCCCTTTTTTTGAGGAACCCCCTCCAAGGTCTCGGCACCCAAAAATGTCACCCGAAATGTTGGTCTTCCGCAAACAGAATCCAAACCAGCTCGAAGGTTGCACCCCAGGCCTTTAGAAGCAACACGTTGCCACTTTAAATAGCTGCGGCTTCCCCTGAGGAATTCTGGGAACTGTAGTTTGTTATAAGGTTGCTGAGATTTCACGGAATTGTAGAGCTGGGCATCCCCCAGATTCCCCTCCCAGAACTACAGTTCCCAGAGTTCCCTGCGGGAAAAGGGACAACCCTGGGAGTTGTAGTTCTGGGAGGGGTATAGGGGGCCTCCCAACAACTACAGTTCCCAGAATTTTTTGGGGGGGCCATTACCACTTATTAAATATTTTGAGGCTGAAGGGTGCTGAGGGTCACTAGGAGGCCCCTATTCCCGCCCCAGAGATAAAATTCCCAGGGTGGTTTAACAAATCAACCCCGGGGAACTCTGGGAATTGTAGTTCTCTCACAACTCTCGGCACACTGGACAAACTACAGCTCCCAGAAGTAATGGGGAGCAGCCATGACGGTCGTAACTTCAGCTCCTCCAAATTTCCACGTTGAAATGGGATCGTTTCTTGGTCCCAGTTTTTCCATCTTCCCCCAAAAAATGAATCCTGGGAACCGGTGTTTGTTAAGTGCTGGGAATTGTAGCTCTGGGTGGGCAAACTGGGTTCCCAAGATTGTTAAGACAGCATCTGAAAAAGCAGAGACATCAACTTGCCGACAAAGGTCCGTATAGTTCAAGCTATGGTTTTCCCAGTAGTGATGTACGGAAGTGAGAGCTGGACCATCAAGAAGGCTGATCGCGGAAGAATGGATGCTTTTGATTTCTGGTGCTGGAGGAGACTCTGGAGAGTCCCATGGACTGCAAGAAGATCAAACCTCTCCATTCTGAAGGAAATCAGCCCTGAGTGCTCACTGGAAGGACAGACCCTGAAGCTGAGGCTCCAAGACTTTGGCCACCTCAGGAGAAGAGAAGACTCTCTGGAAAAGACCCTGATGTTGGGAAAGATGGAGGGCACAAGGAGAAGGGGATGGCAGAGGATGAGATGGTTGGACAGTGTTCTCGAAGCGACCAACATGAGTCTGACCAAACTGCGGGAGGCAGGGGAAGACAGGAGTGCCGGGCGTGGTCTGGTCCAGGGGGTCACGAAGAGGCGGACACGACTAAACGACTCAACAACAACAACAGGCAGATAGATAGATAGATAGATAGATAGATGATAGATAGATAGATAGATAGATAGATAGATAGATAGGCAGTGGAAGACAGGAGGGCCTGGTGTGCTCTGGTCCAGGGGGTCACGAAGAGGCGGACACGACTAAACAACTAAATAACAACAACAACAGATAGATATATAGATGATAGATATAGATAGATAGATAGATAGATAGATAGATAGATAGATATAGATATAGACAGACAGATAGACAGATAGATAGATGATAGGCAGTGGAAGACAGGAGGGCCTGGCATGGTCTGGTCCAGGGGGTCACGAAGAGTCGGACACGACACAACGACTCAACAACAACAACAGGCAGATAGATAGATAAGATAGATAGATAGATAGATAGATAGATAGATAGATAGGCAGTGGAAGAAGGAGTTCCTGGCGTGCTCTGGTCCAGGGGGTCACGAAGAGGCGGACATGACTAAACGACAAAACATAACACCAGGCAGATAGATAGATAGATAGATAGAGATAGATGATAGGCAGTGGAAGACAGGAGTGCCTGGCGTGCTCTGGTCCAGGGGGTCACGAAGAGTCAGACACGACTAAACAACAAGAAGGGTGCTGGGAATTGTAGATCTGGGTGGGCAGACTACATTTCCCATGATTTTTTCCTGGGGGGATGCTTCAAATTGGGGGTGCATACGCAGCCACAAAATACAGAATGAAGAACCCCAAATGTATCAATATGGGGGCTATTTGTTTAGTTCCATTCTATTGTGGATTATGTTTCCTTTTTCAAAGTTCTCTCAGATGTTTTTAATTCTGTACAAATGTATTCTTCTGACTGACGGTCAAATAAAAGAATGATGATGATGATGATGATGAACACCAAAGTTATTTCCATTGGCGGAAGGGGATCGTTTTCAGCAAGGGGGACGAAACGTCAAAATGATAGGGGCGCCCCTCGTTTCCGAGAGGAACCCTGCCCCATAGGGCTGGCGCCACTAGGCCACAAAAAAGCGCGGCGGTTGCTGTTTGATGCTTGCATCATTTGGCCCTGGGGTCTTGGTCCCATGCTCAACAGAAACCAAATGCAAATGTATATATATATGTCCAACCAATTTTGATTGATGGAATCTGTGTGGAGAGGGTAACAATGTTCAGATTTCTGGGCATTGAATGACAGGAGGATCTGTCCTAGAGTGCAAACATAAGGGGGCTTGTGAAGAAGGGGCAGCAGAGACTGTACTTCCTGAGGATTCTACGGAAAAACCATCTTCCACAAAAGCTGCTGCTTGCCTTCTGTCACTGTGCCATTGAGAGCGTGCTCACTTATGGCTTATGTGTGTGGTACGGAAGCTGTACTACCAAGGACAGGATGGGGTTGTGCAGAGTTGTTAAGGCAGCAGAGAGCATTGTTGGCTGCTCGCTCTCCACCTTAGAGCAGATTTATGCCACCAGGTGCCACAGAAAGGCACTGGACATAGTGAAAGATCCATCGCATCCTGGTCACCGACTCTTTGAACTTTTGCCATCGGGACGGAGATACAGGACGATGACGACAAGAACAAGCCGTCTTAGAAACAGCTTCTTCTCCAGAGCGATCGCGGCCTTGAATGGGAAGCCTGGACTTTGAAAGTCATCTAATCTTACCTGTTGTGTTTTATCATTGTATGGTTTTAATCAGTGTGGATGGTTTTAATCAGTGTTTTTGTAGTTGTTTTGTTTTTGCGTGGAGTGCCCTATCTGGGTGGATGGAGCAGCCAAGTAATTTCGTTGTTCCCGAAGGGGACAATGACAATAAAAATATATTCTATTCTATTCTATTCTATTCTATTCTATTCTATTCTATATTTGCAGAAATACAGGAAGGGGGCATTTGGAAAAACGGATGCCACAAGCTCAGCAAGGAAAGCCGAGGCTCACGCATGTGAACATGGACATTGCAGAGATGTCGATAGAAAGGGCTCGGCTATCATGGCGCCGGGAGAAGGGAGAGGCGCATACTGCTTCTCGCCAACGTGGTGAGTGGCGCATGGAACCAAAATGGCGCCAGGGAGGACGTGTGCGAACGGAGGCCAGATGGAAACTGGACGCTCGGATCCAGGGATACGAGATAGGGTTGAGCACAGTCTCCCTCTCTGCCACAGCTAATCCTCTCTGCAAATCCCAGTGCGGGAAATTTCATACGTTATCCGCGCACCGGCAAACCCCTAAGCTCGGCGACGGACGGAAGCGAGACATGTTTTCCCGGAATGGCGCCGCCGCCGTCCTCTTGCCACGTCCTTCATGCTCCAGTCGCCATTCTCTCCCCGCCGCCTGTTAGCGTCGCTGCGGCCATCTTGGAACGGCTGGGAAGAGAGGTGGAGGAGGCCTCTGCAAAATGGCCGACACGGGGGCGGGGGGGGGGACACGACACGTGGCGGAGTCCGTGCGGCTCGAAGGAAAACCACAGCAAGACAGAAAACACCTTTTTTTTGCTTTAAAAGGCAGAACTCTTTGGAGAAGGCTGAGGTGAATTTCCCCGTGCCGTTTCTCCGGTGAAAATAGGGACGTCCCGTTCCATAATGATATTTTTTGCTATTTATATGCTACTCTGGCCGGCTTCCAACATATATAAAAACATAATAAAACATGGGGAAAAAACTTCCCTATACAGGATTGCCTTCAGACAGCTCATGGGTCAGATAACTCCATACTTTCCAACATTTCTCCGGTGAAAATAGGGACATTCTAGTGAACCGCACCAATTCTGCATATTCTACCCACCAAAAAGGCTACAGACACGACTTCCTAGTCTATGACAGAGGGTTCCATAATAAGAATGAGTTATGCCTTTAAGGGGGTCACAAAACCTTGTTCCATCACACTATAAAACTCACGCAGTCCCCCCGTCGATGGAGGGAAGGAGGGATGGAGAAAGATGAACAGGAAAGCGAGAGAGAGAGAAAGAGAGAGCTTATTTTTTTTGGCCACACAAGCGTGCAAGCCTCCAGGTCTCACAAGTCTCTTGTTCGCAGCTCAGCTGACTGCCCACACTGGCATGCAAGTCTAAAACCCGGGCAGAGAAGGCTGACCCAAATAACTGCTCCTCTTTAATTTTTCCGAGACTGTTAACACAACAACAGCGGCCGGTGGCAAATTAATGCCAGAGCACATGACCGGCAGGTGTGGCAATGCGCAAGCTTTGTGGGTCACACAGGAACATTCCTCAGGGACCGATTGGGCCACTCGGAAGCTGGCACAGACCTTCGGTTGTCTTAGCACCTATGAGCAAAATCTCTTTTTCTCAGAAAATAATACAGACAGAAACTCAGGTCTGCCGGAAGAGACGGAGTCAGCAAGATACCCGTAACATCCTTAGTATATTTGGTTTTTCACCCTGAATCCTGTAAATCAGGTTTCGGGGATATATATACGCTATATATTGGGCAATCTGTAGGTCATGACTCTGTAAAAAACTGGGTCAACAGATGGCAGGGTCTGAATCTGGGGTGGTGGAAAGGCAATATGAATGTGTGGCATCAAATATGGAGAGAGCCGTCCGAACTCTGCGGTGCCAGGGTCCAACTGTGGGGCAGCAGCCCAGTCCCCCCACACAAAGGGCTTCGCTGTAGGGTCTGGGCTGCCCCACCTCAGAAGCGGCCTTTCCTAGGACCCTCTATCATAGCTCCGGCTACCCATTTTTCGCCTAGGGCTGCCAGAAAGCTCACAAGACACGATTCAATGGCCAGCACTGGGTATTTTGCTAGGTTATCCTAAGAGCAGGATGCTGGAATCGCCGGGTCCAGGAATGCAGGAATCTTCTGGTCCAGCGCGGATTTCGAACCCGCAACCGGGAGATTAAGAGCCCCCCGACCAAGCCTAAAGTGGTGATGTATTTTAATATTTGTTGGAAGCCGCCCAGAGTGGCTGGGGAGACCCGGCCAGATGGGCGGGGTACAAATAAAATTATTATTATTATTATTATTATTATTATTATTATTAATGATACGCCACTACATTCCTTAATTCCTCACCAAGGTCCTGCCGACAGCAAAAGACCCCTCTCTGGGTCAATGCATTCTCAAGACCCCACCCCCCCTTCTGCAGCTGCCCAAATTGAATGCCTAGCCTACGTTATAGAAAAATAATGATTAATTGAACTTTTAACTTAGTGGTGGGCAGCTCTCAAATGGAACGGGAACTGTCTACTGGGCGATTTTAAAAAATAAAATCCTATTTTCTTTCAGCCCACCTATCCCCGCCCCCCCGAATCTCTTCCTCGTGGCTGTTACTCCTCTCTCCCCCCCCTTTTTTAAAGGACAAAATATATATTTCCTTCCATGTTAAACCTGGAAACATTTTTTTTTAATGGCACCAACCCACCTAAACAGAAATAAAACATTAAGACGAATCTCTTTCAGCGGGAAGCTATTTGCAGCGGATATTATGCTGGGGGAATCCGGAAATTTAAAAAAAGAGGGGGGAAACTGTGTCCTTTCGTCAAGGCCGGATTTCTGGCAGGGCAAGAGTGCTCCTGAGAGAGTGCAGAGTGCATTCTCGCCACCGAGCAGCAAGGGTGCGTGGGACGATGCAGGAAAGATTTCCAGATCAGAGACGCGAGTTTTCCCGAAAATTAATGTCGCCACCCACCCATATGAAATGGATTATCAGATGGCTATCTCCCCCCCCCCCAACTAATCTAGCTCTCCAACAAAAAAAAAAACCCAGCGAGGAGAAAAGCCATCAAATTATACAAGGGAATAGAGAGGCAAAGAGATGTGCAGGGAAGTCTCCAATATGTTTTACTCAGGAGTAAGCCCCACTGGCTTCTAGGGGCAGGGGGACATGATCCACAGCAAACGTAATTCAGAATTGCAGCCTGAGAGATTTGCAGTCCGGAAAACACAACAAAACCTTACGGGGGGGGGGGGGGGGAACCACCTCTTGATAACAAAATAAAACATTTTTTTAAAAAAAATTAACTTTTTTCTTTTAAAGGAAGAGGCAGGAATCTAATCAGTGAAGTTCAAAATGAGATTTTTTTGCACTTTTTTTTTGGGGGGGGGGGAACAACCCAGTTTCTGAATCAATCTCTCTCTCTCTGGTCATTTTTTTTTAAAGGAAAAACATTGGAATGCTACATAGTGTATACAAATTTTATATGATGTTTGTCATCTTGTATGGCTCACCAACGTAATTATATATCTCCCATTGCTTAAGTAACAGTTGCTCAGGATTTAGTAATAATAATTGCAGGTCCTGAATTTTCAACGCAAGATTTGCCACCAAGACTGGGGATAAATCAAGGTGGCGAAGGGAAATAATATGGGGCTGTCTCTGACCCAACCCTACTCAGAGGAGACCCATTGAAATGAATGGACGCAACTTTACTACGTCCAAAATTCATTTTAAAGGGTGGATTCTGAGTCGGATGCAACTGTGTTTCCTGCAACTGACAGTTTATTTTGCCCTTATGGCACTAATAATAATAATAATAATAATAATAATAATAATGTAATAAATATTATTATTTGCTGGATTTTTACACCGTATACTGTAAAGTTGCTCAGCTGCAAAGTGAGCCAAGTGTTTGCTTGAATATCATTTTCTAAGAAGCGGGGAACACAATCCGGATCCCCCCCCAACTAAGGCTGCGATCCTACACGCGTTCATTTCCCTGCGCACATAAGGATTTGCCTGCGAGTAAACCCCACGGCATCATCATTCAGACTGCAAAAGCCTAAGCACGTTCACGAGCACTCCCAGGTAAACAGAGCCGTCCTCTGCAGTCTACTCGGAAGCAAAGAGGCACGGGGCTTACTCCCAGGTTAAGCGTGCGCATGCATGGGGTCGCAGTTTTCGGGTGGCAAAACAAGCCTTCCCGCTGCCCCATTTATTCCAATAGGTCTACTCTCGAGTAAAATTCAGGTGGCTCCAACAACCTATTTTTTTATTCCAACTTGGGGGGGGGGGGTGTGAGAGAGAAGGAGATTTACTTCGGAGTAGGCGCGGCTCGGGAGAGCGCAGCTTCTTCTTCCCTCTGCGGAGCCAAATGCAACCAAGTCCTACTCAAGAGTTGACCCATTGAAATCAGATCCACCCCCACCCCCAACCCCGATTTCAAAAGGTTTACTCTGAGTAGGCTGCAGTTCAGCGTCCGCGCGCGGGGAGATTTACGCACGCTTCTAACCTTGCGTAAAGCAGAGTTTGGCGTTGTTGTTGTTTTGTTGTTGTTTTTCGGTTGTTTAAAAAGCGCTCGGATCGGGCCAGCGGAGATTTATACTCTCTCCACCCCCCTCCCCCTTTTTTTAAAAAAAGAAATAAAGCCCTTACCTCGCATGTTGGCCGATCTCCTTTATATTTTGCGCACTTCTGGAAATCGCATGTAGGAGAGTGAATGCAGAAGCGAAACTCTTTGCAGGAGGAGGATGGATGAGCAGAAAAAGGAGAGATAAATAAGGAGAGAGATGGAGAGCCGAGGCTCCTTCTTCTTCCTCCCTCCCTCCTGCTTTTGCCTCCCTAATTATTAGGAATAAATAATAATAATAATCTTCGAGTCGGTGCCGGGAGCTCCCTCGCGCGCCTCCTCTCCCTCGCCTTTGCCAAGCGCGCTTGGAAGAGATCTGCTAACCTACTTTCCTGCAAACCGTGGAAAAAAAAATCGCAGGAGAGAATCCCCGGGCTCGGGGCCCCGCCACCTCCTGTCAATCACGCGCCTCCCCAGGCCACGCCCACCCCTGATATTATGTCATGCTGCTCGCAACTTCCTCTTGTGATATAATGCAAAGCATCGCCTCCTCCTCCTCCTCCTCCACCTCTCTATTTTTTATCTTTTTGGGTAACAAAATTGCATGCTTTCGCTGATACTCCCGTCTTGCAGGGGGTCGGTCTAGATGACCCTTGGGGTACCCTCCAGATTCTGCCATTCTGTGATTCCGCGATTCTAGGCATATTTCCCCTGCTCTGTCCACCCCTGGCAAAAGGATATTCGACATTAAAGGTAAAGGGACCCCTGACCATGGGGTCCAGTCGTGTCTGACTCTGGGTTGCAGCGCTCATCTCACTTTACTGGCCGAGGGAGCAGGCGTACAGCTTCCAGGTCATGTGGCCAGCATGACAAAGCCGCTTCTGGCGAACCAGAGCAGCGCACGGAAACGCCGTTTACCTTCCCGCCAGAGCGGTACCTATTTATCTGCTTGCACTTTGACGTGCTTTCGAACTGCTAGGTTGGCAGGAGCTGGGACCGAGCAACGGAGCTCACCCCGTCGCAGGGATTCGAACCGCCGACCTTCTGATCAGCAAGCCTAGGCTCTGTGGTTTAACCCACAGCGCCACCTGGGTCCCTTATATTCGACATAGGGCTATTTAATTCTTTGTTTTCATTTACAGTGGTCCCTTGGTTCTCAAACTTAATCCGTTCCGGAAATTCCGTTCCAAAACCAAAGCGTTCCAAAACCAAGGCGTGCTGCTTTCCCATAGAAAGCAATGCAAAACGGATTGATCCGTTCCAGACTTTTAAAAACAACCCCTAAAACAGCAAATAGGGATCAATGGAAATCAGGGACTTGTGATAACACTTAATTTCACATTGATTAAGCTATTTATAATTATTAGTTGTTTGCATCATATAGTTGCACCTATTATCATTTCATGTGATAGCAAGTTTCTAGAGACCGGATTATGAGTCTTTGCAAATTGCGTTCTTTAAGGAACTTTTGCTATTGCCAAATGCCAATGTGTTTGCGTTATTAAGTTTGTTATGAATAAAAAATCTTTTAAAGTTGGAGCTTAATAATTATTCCACTATGAATATACTTCTTCTTAATTGCATTTCACTATTGATATACTTCTTCTTAATTGTATCCAATGACTTGGATAAAATACATATTTTGCAAATGGCTTGAGATACCTGTTAGGTTCATAAATGACCCTATAGCATATATTCAACACAAAAAAACAGTGACAATTTCTTGGTGACAAAGGACAGCCGGACATAGAAAGGGCCCCATGACCTTCAGGAGCTGAGGGCCGCATCAAACCTAAATCCGGCCCTGGCCCTTCTGCATAAGGTGGAAGGATCAACACTACGATTTTTACTCCCGTTAATTTCAGAGACTTTGGGTATGACAGTGGAGGCCCAGTTAGCATATCTCCTACAGGACAGGGACCCGAGCAAATCACTGCTAGTGGCAAGATTTTTGATTGTCGTCCTTTCATATAAAAAGAAAAACGGCCTACTCTATGAATACTGATTCTTTTCTCCCCCCCCCCTCTAAATTTATCCAAATAGAGTCCTGTTGACTATAAAATTCATGATGTACTTGTTTAAATGTTCTTGTCAAGTTACAGGGAACCAGGCAGAGGGCCTTCTTGGTGGTGGCACCCGCCCTGTGGAACGCCCTCCCTTCAGATGTCAAAGAGAACAACAATTACCAGACCTTTAGAAGACATCTGAAGGCAGCCCTGTTTAGGAGGCTTTAATGTTTTATAGATTATTGTATTTTAATCCTCTGTTGAAAGCCGCCCAGAGTGGCTGGGGAAACCCAGCCAGATGGCGGGGTATAAATAATAAATTATTATTATTATTATTATTATAAGAAGCAATTTTTTTTAATTTGCCGGGCACAAGAAATTGTAGTAATTTGCTTGCTGATTTT
Source organism: Darevskia mixta (assembly GCA_034641385.1). Taxonomy (NCBI): domain Eukaryota; kingdom Metazoa; phylum Chordata; class Lepidosauria; order Squamata; family Lacertidae; genus Darevskia; species Darevskia mixta. Next base: position 183,408 of record JAWWNH010000138.1, on the reverse strand, counting down.
AAATTCGTTAAATCATATCTAAACTATTCTTATTTTAAATGGTTAAAGTGACGTTGTAAAAGCTGTATATGGTTTCTTAAACTCTTTCTGTGGGCCTATGGCCGTAAAGAATAAATTGAATGGATCGACACCTGCCTATTTTGCAAGGCAGGCCGAAAGGAAGAGGGTGGAAGTAGACACACGTATTAATTCACAGTAACCCTGTGCAAAGGTCGGGATATTTTCACTGTAACCGAAATGGAATTACATAACTGGGAGACCGATAGTGGTGTGACCTATATGTGAGCGCTGGTTGCGTACAAGTTGTCTCGAACATTTCGCCCTACTCAGAGTAGGCTATTAATGGACGCTGCTCGGGCGGAGGTAATTTGGTCCATTAATTTAAATGGGTTTTGTTCTTGCGTAGACAAGGCGAGGATTTGAGCTGCTATTATTATTCTAATTATTATCATTACATCTGCTTTGCATGCCGAGTGTCCACCAGCATCTCCAAGCAGCGAAGGGGCGGAGACCTTGGGAGCTGCTGCCAGTCAGTGCAGGCAATACTGGCCTAGCTAGGCCCTTTATCCAGAATCATGAGGACTCTGTGTGTGTCTTGCATTATTTTTAAGTCTAGCAGCAGAGCACCTGTTTTGCATGTATAGCATCCCATTCTCAACACGCATCCTGGGGGACAGGCGCTGCTGCCAGCCTGTGTCGGCATCATGTGGCCTAAATATGCCTTTGGAGCATCCCTTCAGACAAGAGGGCCGTCTTCCGTAAACTAGGGCACCGAAAGGAATGAGGAGGTGCCCAATGGAAAATTCCCCTGATTACATAGTGCGATTTTCTCCTCCCCTCTGGAAAAGAAAAAAAGAAAATTGCTATATGGGCGTGGCCACGAAACACGGTAAATGCCGGTTAATTAGGGCTGCCGTCATACAATGACGTGCGGAGAGAGACTCCTTGCACTGTTTGTCTTTTGGGAAAAGGAAGATCTGTCATGGCTGGGATGCGGGCCCCAGCGGCAGATCTGTGCCTCTCATAATAATAATAACAGGATTAGGGATGACACAGAGGAGGAGAGCGATGGAGAAGGATATCAGGAGAGCATCCTGGATAAGGCCGCTGCCCCGTCCAGTCCAGTATCCTTTCCTCCCTAAAAAAAACGCTAAAAACCTAGGAATCAAGGTAGACTGCCTCTGCAAATGGAGGCTCCATTAGAGCATATAAGATGAGTCAGTATAGAACCTTTAGAAGACATCTGAAGGCAGCCCTGTTAGGGAAGTTTTGTAATGTTTTTATTTATGTTGGAAGCCGCTCAGCAGAGTGGCTGGGAATAATAATAATAATAATAATAATAATAATAATAATAGTATCATTTTATAGCATGCTAACTGCTACACCAGAATCGCAATTCCGGAATTTCCTCCCGGTTTGTGCGTCTATTTCTCCAATGCAAGTCCTAATCAGCTCAAATAAATTATCTAGTGCAGGCAGAGACAAACTCGGTCCTCCAGATGTTTTGAGACTACAACTCCCATCATCCTTAGCTAACAGTGGACAAACCGGGGGAGGAAATTCCGGAATCGCGATTCTGGTGTAGCAGCTAGCGTGTCAGGCCGGGACCTGGGAGTCTGGGGTTCGAATCCCGACTCAGCCACAAAGCGGGTTGGGCTAGATGACCCTGAGGGTTCCCCTTCCGATTCTAGGATCCGCTGGGCGAACTCGGCACGGCCTTTCTCTCCATAGCTGTCAACTTTCGGATTTGAAAATAAGGGATTTTTCTGAACTTTCGGATTTGAAAATAAGGGATGCCGTGACGGCGGTGCAATGGCACCAAGTAGCCTCGCCCCCCTGCGCTCCAGAGGCTGCGCGCGAACGGGTGAGCGAAAGAGCGAGCGCGTAGACGGCAGGCAGGCTGTCTGTCTGGTTGGGCGTGAGGGTCTGGCTGCACAAGGCATGCAAGCTCCGCCCCCAGTCGGTCTCAGACTCCTTATTGGCAGCCGAGCAACGCAGCTGAGGAGCCTCCCTGGCCGGCAGGGAGGGAGAGGAGCTGCTTCCTTGGAAATCCGGGGAATTTAAGGGATATCAACAATCCGGGATAGCAGCGGGAAACGGCATTGGAATAAGGGAGTATCCAGCAAAAAAAAGGGAGTCTCTCTCTCTCTCTCAGCCTGGCCTACCTCGCAGGGTCGTTGCAGGGGCCGAAGAGGGCGGAGAGGGGACCCCAAGCTCCTTGGAGGAAAAGCGGGGATACGAAGGGAAGAAATAAACACGTAATGGGGGTCCCAGCGGCCCTCTTTCCACCTGGAAATGTCGCAGGCCTTTGATGGCTCCGGTAGCGGCAGAGGGGAAAGTGGGTGAGCTGATCCCCCGTCTGGAGTGAAAATAAAGAGAGGGGAGGGGGAAACAGGGAAGGCACCCGTTTCCTAGCAAACTGGCCCACTAACCTACTTTTGTGCATAATCGCAGGCAAGGCCACTTTCTGCAGCAGCTGTTACTTCTGGAGAGATAGCGAGAGTGAGAGAAAGGGCGTTGGGGAAAAGGAAAAGGAAGGGCAATGGATTTGGGAATTTGTAGAGGAGGGTGGCGGGCCCGGCCCTCTGCACAAGAGGTTTTAGGGGAGACCGCTTTGGCTTGTAGGAAAGGAGACCGGCCCCCTGTTCCCACAAGGGCCAAGCAGATACCTAAAACGCTCGCCGTTTCCCTATTTTTTGCAGGGACGGATTTCCAGAAGCCGCCCCGGTTTCCGATTTGATCCCACTTTTCCTTAGGTCCGACCAAGGCAGGATAGAAGCGCGGCTATGACTTCCCCTCGACTTTCCTCGGCTGAGAACGCGGACTCACTCAGAGACGCAATGGGCCACGTCCCTGTTCCGTTTCCTGGAACGTCGTTTATCCCCTCGCTTTCATGGTTTGGGAACGGGCAGCACGCCTGGCCCCTTTCCAGCCCTTTAATCCTATTCCCAGATTTGCATTCCTTTAATCCTCTTTCCCCTCTGCGGTCCCCACCCTGAGGAGCTCTGCTGGAGGGACAGTTCCCGACTATATATAGGACGTGGGGAACATGACTCATGCACACTCAAACACGCGCTTGTGTTAGAATCATAGAATCCTAGAGTTGGAAGAGACCCCAAGGGCCATCCAGTCCAACCCCCTGCCAAGCAGGAAACACCATCCAAGCATTCCTGACAGGTGGCTGTCAAGCCTCTGCTTAAAGACCTCCAAAGAAGGAGACTCCACCACCCTCCTTGGCAGCAAATCCCACTGTCAAACAGCTCTTACTGTCAGGAAGTTCTTCCTAATGTTGAGGTGGAATCTTCTTTCTTGTAGTTTGAATCCATTGCTCCGTGTCCGCTTCTCTGGAGCAGCAGAAAACAACCTTTCTCCCTCCTCTATATGGCATCCTTTTATATATTTGAACATGGCTATCCTATCACCCCTGAACCTTCTCTTCTCCAGGCTAAACATACCCAGCTCCCTAAGCCGTTCCTCATAAGGCATCGTTTCCAGGCCTTGGACCATTTTGGTTGCCCTCCTCTGGACACGTTCCAGCTTGTCAGTATCCTTCTTGAACTGTGGTGCCCAGAACTGGACACAGTATTCCAGGTGAGGTCTGACCAGAGCGGAATACAGTGGGACTATTCCTTCCCTTGATCTAGATGCTATACTCCTCTTGATGCAGCCCAGAATTGCATGGGCTTTTTGAGCTGCTGCATCACACTGTTGACTCATGTCAAGTTTATGGTCTACCAAGACTCCTAGATCCTTTTCACATGTACTGCTCTCAAGCCAGGTGTCACCCATCCTGTATTTGTGCCTTTCACTGGCCTTGTCTGTCAGGCCCCTTGGCTCAGCCAATCGAAGCTGCCTTAACCACTAGGGCCTTTTCCCCATTGCAGGATTCAACCCCAATCCCTTAGCCGCCATCCATCTTCCAACCACCTCCAGACACTCACACAGGACCTTCACCGCCTTCACTGGCTCCGATTTAAAGGACCCAGGTCTGGAGAACTGCTGCCAGTCAGAGTGGGAAATATGGAGCTAGAGGGACCAACGGTCTGACTCAGTAGAAGGCAGCTTCCCGCCCCCCCAAGAAATGTGTGTGGTCTCCGGAAACACTGGGGGTTGGAACGCCCCCCGAACAAATAATTGTTAAATTTGCTGTTTCGGCGCAGCCGAGACGCTTTCAGCCTCTGACCCCGATTGGAAATTTAAAAAATATTTGCTGTACCGGTACAGAGGTTTATAATAAGGCTTTTACGATGTACCTGCCCGCCTGGTCGATTTGAAGGCAGGGATAGAAATGCAAACAGCCACCTTGTGTTTATAAGCCTATTTGGGAGCTTATGTAATTTGCTATCTGCGAGTTACGTGGGGCTGGCAGCGGCGGCAGCGGCAGCTGTATCTAAATCAGGGCCCAGCTCTCCTGAGCCAGAGGAAAGGAGGGGGGGGGCGGCAAGGGAGGCCTTACTGGGTGCAGGGGGGGGGAGAGGCAGAGCCACCTGCTTTGTGGTGCTGCGTCCGGGTTGGGGATGGAAGGGTCTGAAACCAGTCCATGTCAGTTTTCATTTGGGGGAAAGAGAGGGAGAGGGAAATACTGTAGAGAGGGGGGGGAGGGAAGGAAGGAAGGGAAAAGAAACTCAGAGAGAAGGAAGGAAGGATCCCCACTTGACTGTAAGGAAGGAAGAAAGAGAGAGAGATGGAGAGAGAGGGAAGGAAGGAAGGAAGGAAGGAAGGAAGGAAGGAAGGAAGGAAGGAAGGAAGGAAGGAAGGAAGGAAGGAAGGAAAAAGAAACTCAGAGAGGAGGAAGGAAGGATCCCCACTTGACTGGAAGGAAGGAAGGGAGAGACAGACAGACAGACAGACAGACAGACAGACAGAGAAGGAAGGAAAGGATGGAAGGAGAAAGAAAAAGAGAGAAAGAAGGAAAGAAAGAAAGAAGGAAGGAAAGAAAGAAAGAAAGAAAGAAAGAGAGGGGGGAAGGAAGGAAGGAAGGAAGGAAGGAAGGAAGGAAGGAAAAGAAAGAAAGAAAGAAGGAAGGAAGGAAGGAAGGAAGGAAGGAAGGAAGGAAGGAAGGAAGGAAAGAGAGAGACAGAGAAGGAAGGAAAAGATGGAAGGAGAGAGAAAAAGAGAGAAAGAAGGAAAAGAAAGAGAGAGAGAGATGGAAAGGAAGGAAGGAAGGAAGGGAAGAAGGGAAGAGAGACAGAGAAGGAAGGTGTGAGCGAGAGAGAAACAGAGAGAGAGAGAGAGAGAAGGAAGGAAGGAAGGAAGGAAGGAAGGAAGGAAGGAAGGAAGGAAGGAAGGAGAGAGAGAGAGAGAGAGAGAGAGAGAGAGAGAGACCTTGGGCAAGTCGCTGCCTCTCAGCCTAACCAGCCTCATGTGCTAAAAAATAAGCAAGTTTCTATTTGTTGCCTTGAGTTACGTGGAGGAAAGGTTGGATATAAATATAAAATAAATGGCAGCCAGTGCGGTGTCTTAGTGGTTAGGACCTGGGAGACTCGGGTTTCGATCCCTACTCAGCCATGAAGCTGACCGGGTGACGCTGGGCCTAGCCTACCTCACAGGGTCGTTGGGGGAGAAGAGTTTCCAAAAGTCCCGGGACGCCCCAAAAGTTGCCGAGCGCCCCGAGAACCGGGCACACCAGCCTAAGCTCTTGGGAGGAAAGGCCAGCATATAAACGGAGGAGGGAGCATTTTGTACTCAGCGCCTGTCCTTTGACGCGGTGCCTTGCGAGGGGACGTTTCTCTGCCCCGAAGGGATTGCAAATCGGAAACAATTCCTGCGCGCACACACACACACATCAATGCATTTCGGACGCGCATGTGCTGCTATGTTCTGCCTGGGTGTTCCAAACGGCGGCTGATCCGATTAAGCTGATCTGCTAATGCAAGGCTTCGAAAATAGTTTGGGCAAAGTGTCACTAGGGCAGAGGCCAGCAATGGCGATAATAACAAGACCAGTATTTTCCAGCTGCTCCAAAGGATCCCAGCTCCTCACAGTGGGCAGCTAGATGCCCCCGTGGGAAGCCAGACCCCCCCCCAGCAGGATCCAACCCACACAGGATCCTCTCCTCCCTCGACAACGATGGGAGTCTAAACCCAGATGTGTCCGTAGGGCATTTGATGTTTCTTTTGCACATTGTAAAGGTAAAAGACCCCTGGACGGTTAAAGGTAAAGATAAAGGGACCCCTGACCATTAGGTCCAGTCACGGACAACTCTGGGGTTGCGGCGCTCATCTCGCTTTACTGGCTGAGAGCCGGCGTACAGCTTCTGGGTCATGTGGCCAGCAGGACTGAGCCGCTTCTGGCGAACCAGAGCAGCGCACGGAAATGCCGTTTACCTTCCCGCCGGAGCGGTTCCTATTTATCTACTTGCACTTTGACGTGCTTTCGAACTGCTAGGTTGGCAGGAGCTGGGACTGAGCAACGGGAGCTCACCCCGTTGCGGGGATTCGAACCGCCGACCTTCTGATCGGCAAGCCCTAGGCTCTGTGGTTTAACCCACAGCGCCACCTGGGTCCCCCCTGGACAGTTAAGTCCAGTCAAAGGCGGCTGTGGGGTTGCGGCGCTCATCTCGCTTTCAGGCTGAATGTTCAGAGACTGAGGCATGGCTTCTGATTGGCGCAAGCGCCCCGGAAACAATAAACGTTAAATAAATTGGAGTTCTTGTTATTAGTTATACTGAAAGGAAATACACACCAAGGGCTCTGGCCAGAAATTTCAATACTAGGAATAAATCCTACTCGTGAGTTATAGTCAAATAAAAGTTGTCGTTGTTCAGTCGTTCAGTCGTGTCCGACTCTTTGTGACCCCCCTGGACCAGAGCATGCCAGGCCCTCCTGTCTTCCACTGCCTATCATCTCTCTCTCTCTCTCTCTCTCTCTCTCTCTCTCTCTCTCTCTCTCTCTGTCTATCTATCTATCTATCTATCTATCTATCTATCTATCTATCTATCTATCATCTATCTGCCTGTTGTTGTTGAGTCGTTCAGTCGTGTCCGCCTCTTCGTGACCCCCTGGACCAGAGCAGGCCAGGCCCTCCTGTCTTCCACTGCCTCCCGCAGTTTGGTCAGACTCATGTTGGTCGCTTCGAGAACACTGTCCCACCATCTCATCCTCTGTCATCCCCTTCTCCTTGTGCCCTCCATCTTTCCCAACATCAGGGTCTTTTCCAGAGAGTCTTCTCTTCTCATGAGGTGCCAAAGTACTGGAGCCTCAGCTTCAGGATCTGTCCTTCCAGTGAGCACTCCGGGCTGATTTCCTTCAGAATGGAGAGGTTGGATCTTCTTGCAGTCCATGGGACTCTCAAGAGTCTCCTCCAGCACCAGAATTCAAAAGCATCCATTCTTCGGCGATCAGCCTTCTTTATGGTCCAGCTCTGTAATAATAATAATAATAATAATAATAATAATAATAATAATAATAATAATAATAATAATTTATTATTTGTACCCTGCCCATCTGGCCGGGTCTCCCCAGCCACTCTGGGCAGCTTCCAACAAAGATCAAAATACATTAAAATATCACAGATTAAAAACTTCCCTAAACAGGGCTGCCTTCAGGTATCTTCTGAATGTCAGATAGTTGTTTATCTCTTTGACCTCTGCTGGGAGGGCGTTCCACAGGGCGGGAGCCACCACCGAGAAGGCCCTCTGCCTGGTTCCCTGTAGCTTTGCTTTCTCGCAGGGAGGGAACCTGTATTCTGTTAAGAATTACAGTCTTAGGCAGAGAATGTGAGTTCAAATAAGAAAAACAGTTTCAAGTTCACAATAATATGCGTGGCTTCAAATGAAAAATACAACTTCAAATTCACAGTAGTATGAGTAAACAATAATTCGTTACAGTATAAGAACATGAGAGATTTCAAGTAGCAATAAAGGTATATCAGTTCGTATTCAAAAGTATTCATAGAATCCTAGAGTTTGAAGAGACCCCAAGGGCCATCCAGTCCAACCCCCTGCCAAGCAGGAAACACCATCCAAGCATTCCTGACAGGTGGCTGTCAAGCCTCTGCTTAAAGACCTCCAAAGAAGGAGACTCCACCACACTCCTTGGCAGCAAATCCCACTGTCGAACAGCTCTTACTGTCAGGAGGTTCTTCCTAATGTTGAGGTGGAATCTTCTTTCTTGTAGTTTGAATCCATTGCTCCGTGTCCGCTTCTCTGGAGCAGCAGAAAACAACCTTTCTCCCTCCTCTATATGACATCCTTTTATATATTTGAACATGGCTATCATATCACCCCTGAACCTTCTCTTCTCCAGGCTAAACATACCCAGCTCCCTAAGCCGTTCCTCATAAGGCATCGTTTCCAAGCCTTTGACCATTTTGGTTGCCCTCCTCTGGACACGTTCCAGCTTGTCCGTATCCTTCTTGAACTGTGGTGCCCAGAACTGGACACAGTATTCCAGGTGAGGTCTGACCAGAGCGGAATACAGTGGTACTATTACTTCCCTTGATCTAGATGCTATACTCCTATCGATGCAGCCCAGAATTGCATTGGCTTTTTTTTTTCCCCAAAAGGATCGTTTTATAAGTAAAGTGAAGATTCAGGAAAAGCACCCCGGAAACAATAGCCGACGGCTGCATCGGACGTCCGGCTTCCGAAAAACGTTCGAAAACCGGAACACTTACTTCTGGGTTTTTGGTGTTTGGAAACCAAAGCACCATTGTATATGAAAAAAGAAACCAGCCAAATCTCTACGAATGAACACGCAGACCCCCCCTCGGCTGGCCTTAGGGAGGGTTAATCCTTCTCCAGGGAGGGTGAAAGAGATTGTGCATTAACACACTGCTCTACTGAGCCTTTCTAATTGAGGTTTCCCGGGAGCTATCCTGGGCCTTGTAAGCCCCTCTTTGGCCAGGACTTTGGAAAGACACCGTGCTATGGCTTTGCGGTATATATAGCCCAACCACCGACTCTGCAGCCGCCCGCTTTGAAAGAGAAAATGACCTTGCTTCATAGAAAGTTGCAGAAGGTAGGAGGTGCTCCTTGGAGATGCCTCCGTGGGGGTCCCTTGTCTGCCCCATCTCTTCTTCCCATCCCCACTCCCCCTGAAGGGCCCATGGCACCCATATCACCTTAAAGGTAAAGGGACCCCTGACCGTTAGGTCCAGTCATAGCCAACTCTGGGGTTGCAGCGCTCATCTCGCTTTACTGGCCGAGGGAGCCGGCGTACAGCTTCCGGGTCATGTGGCCAGCAGGACTAAGCCGCTTCTGGCGAACCAGAGCAGCGCACGGAAACGCTGTTTACTTTCCCGCCGGAGCGGGACCTATTTATCTACTTGCACTTTGACGTGCTTTCGAACTGCTAGGTGGGCAGGAGCAGGGACCAAGCAACGGGAGCTCACCCCGTCGCGGGGATTCGAACCGCCGACCTTCTGATCGGCAAGCCCTAGGTCAGTGATGGCTAACCTTGACACTCCAGATGTTTTGGGACTACAACTCCCATCATCCCTGACCACAGGGATGATGGGAGTTGTAGTTCCAAAACATCTGGAGTGTCAAGGTTAGCCATCACTGGCCTAGGCTCTGTGGTTTAACCCACAGCGCCACCTGGGTCCCTTCTAAATGAGGGTACCCCAAACATATTTTTCTTAAAGAAAAAAGAAGCGCCGTGTAGATCTCTTGATTTCCCCCCCTTTGGTGCGAAGACAGACTCTTTAGGGCGGTGCCACTCATATGCTCCGTTTCCATCCTCCTTGTAAAACCAGAATATAATATCCATCTCTTTTACAAGCGCCGAGAGCAAAGTCCGCCGCTTATGAAACAAGACCTTAAAACTCATCTCGACCCTGACACGTTTTCCAGGAAGCAGCAGGAACCGACAGGAACAAGCGAGGAACTGATGTGTATCGTTGTTTGCTAATGCCTGAATTTGTATCCCGTGACTTCCTGTTTCCAACAATACCCTCTGGAGACTTCTGTGACATCAGAGCAGCCTCAGCCAATGGGAAGGAGCAGCGAGCGATGGAGGATAGTGGAAATGGCTTGGGCTCATCTTTTCTGCAGACGATGAATAATTTCCCGCCCTATATGGCCACGGCGGGCGGAAAACTCCCTGTCCACAAAACCTCAAAACTCAGACTGCTTTGTGGAATGCCTGTAAACAGCAGACCCTCTAAGTATCCCTATTTTCCAGTCCCGAATTTGCAGACACCATCCCGGTTTCTGATTTGATCCCGGGATGTCCTGCTTTTCCTTAGGACGTCCCGATTTTCAGGAGAGAAACGTTGGAGGGGATGGAATAGGACGTCCCTATTTTCAGAGGAGAAGCGTTGGAGGGGATGGAATAGGACGTCCCTATTTTCCTGGGAGAAACGTTGGAGGGGATGGAATAGGACGTCCCTATTTTCACAGGGAAAACGTTGGAGGGGATGGAATAGGACGTCCCTATTTTCCTGGGAGAAACGTTGGAGGGGATGGAATAGGACGTCCCTATTTTCAGGGGAGAAGCGTTGGAGGGGATGGAATAGGACGTCCCTATTTTCATGGGAGAAACGTTGGAGGGGATGGAATAGGACGTCCCTATTTTCAGGGGAGAAACGTTGGAGGGGATGGAATAGGACGTCCCTATTTTCATGGGAGAAGCGTTGGAGGGGATGGAATAGGACGTCCCTATTTTCATGGGAGAAACGTTGGAGGGGATGGAATAGGACGTCCCTATTTTCCTGGGAGAAACGTTGGAGGGGATGGAATAGGACGTCCCTATTTTCAGGGGAGAAACGGAGGGGATGGAGTTATGCGACCGCCAAGCCAAGGAGATAAGTTCCTAGACAACCTTTCGAAGGCATCCATAGGCAGCCTTGTAGAGAGAAGTGTGGTTTTTTTTTATAAATGTTTCATTGTGTTTTTATATATGTTGGAAGCTGCCCAGAGTGGCTGGGGCGACCCAGCCAGATGGGCAGGGGTAGAAATAATAAAATTATTATCATGATGATTATTACGGAATCGGGCGTCCCTATTTCCACAGGAGAAATGTCGGAGGCTAGGAAACAGCTGTTACACTTCCATTTGGCCTAGTTTTTTCCAAGCGCAGTTCTTTGGCTCCCCTCGATTCCTCCCTAACGGAGAGCCGAGCTCCGGCTGGGTTGCTACGGCAAAGCTAGCTGCTCATTCGCCGTTCAAGGCTTGCGATAACTGGGGCTGCCGAGGGGAGGGGCGGCTACGCACATGGCAGCCACGTGCCGAACCCGTTTCGCGGCGGAGCCGACCCGCCGGGCCGGCCGGGAGCCGGATGCCGCAGCTGGATATTGCTGCCCTCGCAAGCTGGGTGACGGAAGCAGGGAACAGGGGAGGGAACGCTATTTTGCAGTCAAAATATTTCCCCGCCCTCGTCCGGTCACACGCAGCGACGCTTCCGTTCCGCTGCGGCCCGCTTCCAGCCCGAAACTGTTCTGGCCTCTCCAGACTCTGACATCCGTCCTCTCCCCCATGCTTTTTAATATCTATATGAAGCCACTGGGAGAGATCATCAGGGGGTTTGGGCTGGGTGTTCATCAATATGCGGATGATACCCAGCCCTACCTCTCTTTCAAATCGGAACCGGTGAAGGCGGTGAAGGTCCTGTGTGAGTGCCTGGAGGCGGTTGGAGGATGGATGGCGGCTAACAGATTGAGGTTGAATCCTGACAAGACAGAAGTACTGTTTTGGGGGGACAGGGGGAGGGCAGGTGTGGGGGACTCCCTGGTCCTGAATGGGGTAACTGTGCCCCTGAAGGACCAGGTGCGCAGCCTGGGAGTCATTTTGGACTCACCGCTGTCCATGGAGGCGCAGGTCAGTTCTGTGTCCAGAGCGGCTCCATCTGGTACGCAGGATGAGACCCTCCCTGCCCGCAGACTGTCTCGCCAGAGTGGTGCATGCTCTAGTTATCTCCCGCTTGGACTACTGCCATGCGCTCTACGTGGGGCTGCCTTTGAAGGTGACCCAGAAACTGCAACTAATCCAGAATGCGGCAGCCACTCTGGGTGGCTCCCAATAGAATATTAAAAACACAATAAAACATCAAACATTAAAAAGCTTCCGTAAACAGGGCAGTGACTCCCATCGGTCTCGGCAAGGGTGGCCAGTAATAATAATAATAATAATAATAATAATCTTATTATTTACACCTAGCTGGGTTTTTCTAGCCACTCTGGGCGGCTCCCAACAGAATGTTAAAAACACAATAAAACATCGAACATTAAAAACTTCCCTAAACAGTGATGCCTTCAGATGTCAGATAGTTGTTGATTTTCTTGGCATCTGATGGGAGGGCGTTCCACAGGACGGGCGCCACCACCGAGAAGGCCCTCTGCCTGGTTCCCTGTAACCTCGCTTCTCGCAGGGAGGGAACCGCCAGAAGGCCCTCGGGAGATGGACTCCAGTGTCCGGGCTGGACGATGGGGGTGGAGACGCTCCTTCAGGTATACTGGGCCATTTAGGGCTTTCAAGGTCAGCACCAACACTTTGAATTGTGCTCAGAAACGTCCTGGGAGCCAATGTAGACCTCTCAGGACCGGTGTTATGTGGTCCCAGCGGCCGCTCCCAGTCCCCAGTCTAGCTGCCGCATTCTGGATTAGTTGCAGTTTCCGGGTCACCTTCAAAGGTAGCCCCACATAGAGCGCATTGCAGTAGTCCAAGCGGGAGATAACCAGAGCATGCACCCCTCTGGCCAGACAGTCTGCGGGCAGGGAGGGTCTCATCCTGCGTACCAGATGGAGCTGCCCTGGACACAGAATTGACCTGCGCCTCCATGGACAGCTGTGGGTCCAAAATGACCCCCAGGCTGCGCACCTGGTCCTTCGGGGGCACAGTTGCCCCATTCAGGACCAGGGAGTTCTCCACACACACCCCACCAGTACTCCTGTCTTGTCAGGATTCAACCTCAATCTGCAGGGGGGTTGGGCTAGATGACCCCTGGGGTGCCTTCCAACTCTGCGCATATCCGTGCGCAATGTCGGAGCGGGATGGGAAGACGAGTCGGCGCATTGAAACGAGAAACAACCCACAGACAGAGAATTGCATGGCCTTTAGAGGAACATTTTCCCGTTCTCTCGGTCAGAGATGGAGCGCCGCGCCTCCCCCCACAACTGTTCCCACCGCAGAGCGGGCCTCGCATGCTCCGCTCGCGCCCTGGCACAGTGGCCCAGATCTGCCATCACGCATGGCTGCCCCCCCTGCGACGCCACCCCCTCGGGGCGGCCCACGAGCGGGCAGATGGGGCCCTCACCGCGCCTGGGCTAATCTGACACGACTTTTCCATTAGGCCCGAGACGCTGGCAAAGAGCTTTCCGGTGTCCGGAGGCGGGGGGGCTGGCAAACCCTCTCGGCTCCCGCCCCCCTCCTGCGAAACATGCTCACATCGCACAACCCCACACAGATCTCAAATTCTTCTGGCTCGGGACGGTTAAGGATGCTTTGCGGAAGAGTGCGCGGCGCATTGTTTCCTGGTTGGGCTGATAATGTGTACAGGAAACACATCTAGGGGGAGATACACAAGGGGTGGGCAAAGAGGGCAGGTGCCCCCTGGCATAGGAGTCCGCTCCTAGGGGCAGGGGTTCCCTGAAGCCCCCCAGAACCTATTTTCCAGGGACAGTCCTGGATTTACAGAAGCCGTCTCGGTTTGTGATTTGATCCCAGAATGTCCCGCTTTTCCTTAGGCCAGCAGTGGTGGCTAACCTTGACACTCCAGATGTTTTGGGACTACAACTCCCATCATCCCTGACCACTGGTCCTGTTAGCTAGGGATGATGGGAGTTGTAGTTCCAAAACATCTGGAGTGTCAAGGTTAGCCATCACTGCCTTAGGATGTCCCTATTTTCATCGGAGAAACGTTGGAGGGGATGGAATAGGACGTCCCTATTTTCAGGGGAAAAACGTCGGAGGATATGGAATAGGACATCCCTATTTTCAGGGGAGAAACGTCGGAGGATATGGAATAGGACGTCCCTATTTTCACGGGAGAAATGTTGGAGAGTATGGCCTCCAATAAAATGTTTGAGCCCCGCACCAAGTTGACAGGCATTGCCACTCAAATGGGGTGTGTTTTCCACATCTTGTGATATATTTTGCAGGGTGGGGGGGCTTACCTGCCCCCCATATTTATTTTCATACCTTCCTTCTCTTTTTTGTCTTGGCCGGGCCACGCCTGGAATCCTGTGTCCAGTTCTGGGCGCCACAATTTAAGAAGGATGTTGACAAGCTGGAAGGTGGGCAGAGGAGGGCGACCGAGATGATCCCGGGTCTGGAAGCCGAGCCTGATGAGGAACGGTCGAAGGAGCTGGGTATATGTTTCGCCTGGGAAAGAGGAGACGGAGAGGAGATAGGAGAGCCACCTTCCAATATCTCAAGGGCTGTCACACGGAAGAGGGAGCAAGCTTGCCTTCTCCTGCTCTGGTGGGCAGGACTCGAACCCGTGACTTCAAGTTCCGAGAAAGGAGATTCCGACTAAACTGTCTGGCGGTCAGAGCTGTTCGACCGTGGATTGGAAGGTGGCACCTGCTATGGATGCTTTAGTCGAGATTCCCCGCATTGCAGAGGGTTGGACTAGATGACCTCTGGTGGTCCCTTCCGACTCTAAAATTCTATGATTACATGCATGGAACTGTACTCTAATGTAATGGCACCATCCCTTTCAAAAACGCACCTCGCTGTTCTCCCCCCCCACCACCGCCATTTCTCTGCCGCAACGGGAGCCTTGTTTAAAATGTGTGGGTCGAAATAATTCATGCAAAAAGGAATATATATATATATATACCAGAAAGCTTTTCATGCAATTTACACATTCCTTTGCTCTGATGACGCCATGAATATTTCAGCAAGTACCAGGCATTAAAGTTGCATGGTTTACTCGTGGAAGAGACGGTTTAATAGGGCATAGGCCAGGAATGGGACTCAGCGGCATGCCATGCGAGAAAATCCTCAAAAGCTGAATGTGGGGTCCCTTTTCCCCCGGACTGAGAAGCCCTGAACTTATGCACCAGCACAGTAAAAATAATTTAAAAAACAAAACGGGCTGGAGGACTGTCAGGATTAAAATGCATCTTATGTTGTTAAAAGAGACTTACCATGCAGAGGCACTTGGGTCAACTTAGTTATTTGGCAATAATAATAATAATAATTTAATAATAATTTATTATTTGTACCCCGCCCATCTGGCTGGGTCCCCCCAGCCACTCTGGCTATCAGTGTAGCCAGTTAAGCTATGGTTTTCCCAGTAGTGATGTATGGAAGTAAGAGCTGGACCACAAAGAAGGCTGATCGCCAGAGAATGGATGCTCTTGAATTCTGGTGCTGGAGGAGACTCTGGAGAGTCCCATGGACTGCAAGAAGATCCAACCTCTCCATTCTGAAGGAAATCAGCCCTGAGTGCTCACTGGAAGGACAGATCCTGAAGCTGAGGCTCCAAGACTTTGGCCACCTCATGAGAAGAGAAGACTCCCTGGAAAAGACCCTGATGTTGGGGAAGATGGAGGGCACAAGGAGAAGGGGGCGACAGAGGATGAGCTGGTTGGACAGTGTTCTCGAAGCTGCCAACATGAGTCTGACCAAACTGCGGGAGGCAGTGGAAGACAGGAGTGCCTGGCGTGCTCTGGTCCATTGGGTCACAAAGAGTCGGACACAACTAAATGACTAAACAACAACAACAACAGGCAGATGATAGATAGATAGATAGATAGATAGATAGATAGATAGATAGATGATAGATAGATAGATAGATAGATAGATAGATAGATAGGCAGTGGAAGACAGGAGGGCCTGGCATGTTCTGGTCCATTGGGTCACAAAGAGTCGGACACAACTAAATGACTAAACAACAACAACAACAGGCAGATGATAGATAGATAGATAGATAGATAGATAGATAGATAGATAGATGATAGATAGATAGATAGATAGATAGATAGATAGATAGATAGGCAGTGGAAGACAGGAGGGCCTGGCATGCTCTGGTCCAGGGGGTCACGAAGAGTCAGACACGACTAAACGACTCAACAACAACAGGCAGATAGATAGATAGATAGATAGATAGATAGATAGATAGATAGATAGAGATAGATAGACAGATGGTCCAGGGGGTCACAAAGAGGTGGACACGACTGAACATCTGAACAACAGCAGCCAGTTAATGTTTATTGGGGATTTCTGCCCCAATATAATAACAGCCAAAAAACAAAAAATAACAGCCAAAAAACCGCAGGCAGGAAAAATCTGCAGAGTCGGAGGAAGAATCACAGGCACTAGCCAATAGGCACCATGACAGACCCTCCAAGTGTCCCTATTTTCTAGGGACAGTCCTGGATTGAAAGAAGCCGTCCCGGTTTCTGATTTGATCCTAGAATGTCCCACTTTTCCTTAGGAAGTCCTTATTTCACTTGGAGAAACGTTGGAGGGGATGGAATAGGACGTCCCTATTTTCATGGGCGAAATGTTGGAGCAGATGGATCGAGTGCAAGGCAGATCTTTATGTTTCTGTTGCAACAGAGTTCCTAATAATAATAATAATAATAATAATAATAATAATGTGAAGGATAAGAGCAACAGTGGTAGGTTCCAAGGAAACATGGCGGATGTTTCTTCGCCGGAATTCGGGTGTACCACGAGGACGTCCGCCCAGGCCCTTGCCTTCACCCCGGGGAAGGTGGTGGGGATAGCAGGGCGGGGGGAACTTGTCTGCTGACACCACACTCCTTGTCAGGATGCATTAGCCCCCCACGGCCTGGCAGAGCGACGGCGCCCCCCCCTGCTCCTCCGCCAAGCCACGCCGGGCGCAGGCGGAGTGCCCCTCTTCCCAGAGCCATGGCAAGTCGGAATAGATCAGCTCATTGAGGGGGAAAGATGGCGGTGGGAGCCGGCGCTGATAGATCGGGGCTGACAGCCCATCTCCAAAGTGGTTTTTTTTTTTAAAGGGTGTGGTTCTGCTGCTTATCACAGGGTGGGGTGTTGGTGTTGTTGTTTTGTTGGGGGGCACACACTCCCCCAGACGTAGGAAACCCCCGGAAAGGCTGGGGAAAGAGCGGCGGCGGAGGCTTCGGAAGCCACGGGTGGGGATAAACGCTGCGGAGAATTTGGGGGCGAAACATCGCCAGGCAACGGGGGGGGGGGGGATATGGGGGAGGCCGTCCTTCTGCGCCTCCCCCAGAAACACCCTCAACGTCCTTCGCCGGAGGCCACTTTGGAGAGTCGTGAACAAAGGCCGGACGAGACCCGTGACAATTTTGCAAGGGAATAGAATAGAATAGAATAGAATAGAACAGAATAGAATAGAATAGAATAGAATATATTTTATTGTCAAAATTACTCAGCTGCTCCATCCACCCAGATAGGGCACTCCATGCAAAAACAAAACAACTACAAAAACACTGATTAAAACCATACAGTACGATACAGCATAACAGGTAAGATTAGATGACTTTCAAAGTCCAGGCTTCCCTTTCAAGGCCAAGATCGCTCTGGAGAAGAAGCTGTTCCTAAGACGGCTTGTTCTTGTCGTCATCGTCCTGTATCTCCGTCCCGATGGCAAAAGTTCAAAGAGACGGTGACCAGGATGCGATGGATCTTTCACTATGTCCAGTGCCTTTCTGTGGCACCTCATGGCATACATCTGCTCTAAGGTAGAGAGCGAGCAGCCAACAATGCTCTCTGCTGCCTTCACAACTCTGCACAACCCCATCCTGTCCTGGGGAGTACAGCTTCCGTACCACACACATAAGCCATAAGTGAGCACGCTCTCAATGGCACAGTAGAATCATAGAATCCTAGAGTTGGAAGAGACCCCAAGGGCCATCCAGTCCAACCCCCTGCCAAGCAGGAAACACCATCCAAGCATTGCTGACAGGTGGCTGTCAAGCCTCTGCTTAAAGACCTCCAAAGAAGGAGACTCCACCACACTCCTTGGCAGCAAATCCCACTGTCCAACAGCTCTTACTGTCAGGAAGTTCTTCCTAATGTTGAGGTGGGATCTTCTTTCTTGTAGTTTGAATCCATTGCTCCGTGTCTGCTTCTCTGGAGCAGCAGAAAACAACCTTTCTCCCTCCTCTATATGACATCCTTTTATATATTTGAACATGGCTATCATATCACCCCTGAACCTTCTCTTCTCCAGGCTAAACATACCCAGCTCCCTAAGCCGTTCCTCATAAGGCATCGTTTCCAGGCCTTGGACCATTTGGGTTGCCCTCTTCTGGACACGTTCCAGCTTGTCAGTATCCTTCTTGAACTGTGGTGCCCAGAACTGGACACAGTATTCCAGGTGAGGTCTGACCAGATGGAAACCAAAGTGTCTCCAAAACCAGCCTAGCCTTCTGTGTCTGCCGACAGTGAAGCCTGGCCCCTCCAGCAATGGGCTGACCATGACTAGGATCGGGTCCAGCCCTCTGCTGCTTGCCCTGAGTAGACAGGGCGGACGGAGGTAGACTGTTCCTGGCTATGGAGGTTTCTCCATCTCCGGTTGCGGGGTGGGGAGCGGCCCAGAGCTTTCCCTTCCGCCCCCTCCTCCTCGACACACATTTCGAACGGGAACCAATTCACTTCCCGGCTCACACGCACAAACAACAACAACAAAGACCGACAGCGTCCTACAAACCCACAACATCCTTTTGTTTGTTCTGCCTGGCAGGACAATAAGCAACGCTCCTTTCTCTTCTCAAAAAGCACACGCACACCCCCTTCGCACAATACCTTGAGGACGGCCCCCACCCTGTAAGTTTTGCTTATTTTATTTTATTCCCCGCGGACCCCCTGCCTGCCTCTGAGGCACGAAAAAGAGGCCTGCCAACCATTCACAGAGTTTTATTATTCGCCTCCAGCGCAACAAATATAAATAGATAGATTTAGTTGTTGCCGGGTGGGGAAAATAATAATAAAGCATTAAGCATCCTTTTCTCGCTCCATTTTCCGTGGCCAATCTCTGGTCCCTATTCAACTATTGCCACGGCAACCGGGATCCATCAATGGCCATCAATGGTGACTCAGGACAATTAGAGAGATGAGGGCAGGGTGGAAGGGACGTGAGTTTTGGGCCAGAGCGCCACGTCCCCACCCTCGAATTATCCTCATTATTGGCGTCACCACCAACCCCAAGCGGCCCGCGGCCTGGTGGCTGCCCCGATCCGCGTTGCGTAAACGCGGCGTTTGTGGGAGAGCAGCCTCATTCGGGTGACCTCGAAAGGTTCGGTAAGAAGGGAAAGGCGGTCTCTCTCTCCGCAAAAACCAGAATCAGGTCACTGGGGCGCGTAGAGATGTCACAAAGATGGGAAACGGCATCAGCCATGCTCAACTCAACTCATTTTATTTCGGCTTTAAGCCCATAGACATAACAGCCAAGAACAGAAACAGCACAGTCTGGTTTGCAATTGCTAACAGTAAAATAGATTAAAAGGCATGCTCAATTGAATAAAATATGATTAAAAAAAATTGGGACCCAGGTGGCGCTGTGGGTTAAACCACAGAACCTAGGGCTTGCTGATCAGAAGGTTGGCGGTTCGAATCCCCGCGACGGGGTGAGCTCCCGTTGCTCGGTCCCTGCTCCTGCCAACCTAGCAGTTCGAAAGCACGTCAAAGTGCAAGTAGATAAATAGGTACCGCTCCGGCGGGAAGGTGAACGGTGTTTCCGTGCGCTGCTCTGGTTCGCCACAAGCGGCTCAGTCCTGCTGGCCACATGACCCGGAAGCTGTACGCCGGCTCTTGGCCAATAAAGCGAGATGAGCGCTGCAACCCCAGAGTCGGACACGACTGGACTTAACAATGTCAGGGGTCCCTTTACCTTTACCTTTATGATAAAAATTAAATTAAAATTTCAAGCTGTATATAACAATCCATTGCGTTTCTTAAGTGTCAGAAATTTTGCCATATTTTGCCGAGTCTGAATCTTGCAACAGAAGAGCAAGGTAAGACTCTTCGGTAATTTTTGAGTTAGTGGAAGTAATAGAGTCTTTCGGGCGGCAGAATACAAGGGCAGACAAACACTATGTGATGAAGAGATTCAATCAAACGGTTATCCCAGGCACATAAGACCGAGACTTGGCCCCTAGAAAATCTAGGAAAAAGGACGTTGGAGGGGAAGACATTAAACCGTGCTTTAATAAAAGCAAAACGATGACTAGCAATAGAAAGAATCCTAGAATCCTAGAGTTGGAAGAGACCCCAAGGGCCACCCAGTCCAACCCCCTGCCAAGCAGGAAACCCCATCCAAGCATTCCTGACAGATGGCTGTCAAGCCTCTGCTTAAAGACCTCCAAAGAAGGAGACCCCACCACACTCCTTGGCAGCAAATCCCACTGTCAAACAGCTCTTACTGTCAGGAAGTTCTTCCTAATGTTTAGGTGGAATCTTCTTTCTTGTAGTTTGAATCCATCGCTCCGTGTCCGCTTCTCTGGAGCAGCAGAAAACAACCTTTCTCCCTCCTCTATATGACATCCTTTTATATATTTGAACATGGCTATCCTATCACCCCTGATTCTCTTCTCCAGGCTAAACATACCCAGCTCCCTAAGCCGTTCCTCATAAGGCATCGTTTCCAGGCCTTGGACCATTTTGGTTGCCCTCCTCTGGACACGTTCCAGCTTGTCAGTATCCTTCTTGAACTGTGGTGCCCAGAATTGGACACAGTATTCCAGGTGAGGTCTGACCAGAGCGGAATACAGTGGTACTATTATTATTATTAGAAAAATTATTATTAGAAAGATTTCTATTATTATTAGAAAGAGTTGATAGATAGGCTGGTACTTGAAGTGGGGGCACAATGCCCAGGGATCTCGGTGAGCATGTCCCCCCGCCCAGCATAACATTGTGTTGCAACCACCAGTCATGCTCAGAGCACGGGGCTTAGGTAGTCAGAGGTCCAGAGGATCTTTCGAGTTGAAAGGGGGCCCACCAGCGGTCATCTAGTCCAACCCCCTGCAGTGCAGGAATCACGGCTAACGCATCCAGGACAGATGTCCACCGAACCTCTGCTTAAAAAAACCTCCACCACCTTGTTGACCGCATTAAAGTAGGGTTGAGGTTTTTTTTATTGATTTTATCGTTTCATCTTTATGTAAACTGCTTCGAGGTCCCCACCCCCCCAAATCAAACAGCGTATAAATTTTACGAAACCAGTGAATTATGTAATTCTTCTTCTTCTTTCTTTGGCGATCCCTCGTAGCTGAGTAAGATTGTCTTCCATAAACATGGTTTTAACAGCGAGTCTGTAAGTGACTGTGGAGGTTGAGTGATCAAGTTGAAGTTCAGGTCCGGCTAATAAATTCAGATTTGTTTGAAAGTCAGTTTTATTCTCCGCTGCCGCCCTCTGCTGGTAGGAAAGGAGATGAGCAGGTCTCCGTATTCCTAAAATCCATTAATTATGGCAGGGGGTATTTTTTTAATAAGACATTTCTAAAAAACCAATAACTTAGGAGGTTGCCAAATGCACACGTTGGCCGCAGCGCCTCTGCTTATTAGGGCTGCCAACTTACCAAAGGGACCCAGGTGCATTTTAATCTTGGCAGCGCCGCAGCGTGGCTTTTTTTTAGGAGTATTTTTTTTATCTCCAGCCTCCCTTGTATCAGAACCACAATGTCCTCTGGGCAGGGAGCCTGTCGTCTTGGGAGAGCATTGCCGAGAAGCAGCGCCGTGCAGTGGTTAGAGCGCCGGACGGGGACCTGGGAGAGAGCAGGGTTCGAATCCTTATTGAGCCATGAAGTTGGCTGGGGCAGAATGAATAGAACAAAAAATGAATTGGAAATGCAAAATGCAAAAATGTTGGAAATGCAAGGAAAAGGAAGGTACTTTTTACCATCTGTGGTGAACATTTAAGGAGGTAAAAGCTTTCTGGGAAATGATATATAATGAGTTAAGGAAAATGTTTTAAAACACCTTCGTTTAAAAAAAATCCAGAAGCTTTTTTATTGGGTATAGCGGGTGGAGAGATACCGAGACAAGATAAAAAATTGTTCCCATGTGCAGCAACTGCGGCAAGAATTTTATTAGCCCCAAAATTGAAACAACAGGAATTACCAACAAAAGATGAAACTTATGGATTTTGCAGAAATGGCGAAACTGACGGGAAGAATCCAGAACCAGAGAGACCAGGCATTCCAAAAGGAATGGAACAAATCTCAAGCCAGGTGACACCTGGCTTGAGAGCAGTACATGTGAAAAGGATCTAGGAGTCTTGGTAGACCACAAACTTGACATGAGTCAACAGTGTGATGCAGCAGCTAAAAAAGCCCATGCAATTCTGGGCTGCATCCATAGGAGTATAGATCTAGATCAAGGGAAGTAATAGTCCCACTGTATTCCGCTCTGGTCAGACCCCACCTGGAATACTGTGTCCAGTTCTGGGCACCACAGTTCAAGAAGGATACTGACAAGCTGGAACGTGTCCAGAGGAGGGCAACCAAAATGGTCAAAGGCCTGGAAACGATGCCTTATGAGGAACGGCTTAGGGAGCTGGGTATGTTTAGCCTGGAGAAGAGAAGGTTCAGGGGTGATAGGATAGCCATGTTCAAATATATAAAAGGATGCCATATAGAGGAGGGAGAAAGGTTGTTTTCTGCTGCTCCAGAGAAGCGGACACGGAGCAATGGATTCAAACTACAAGAAAGAAGATTCCACCTAAACATTAGGAAGAACTTCCTGACAGTAAGAGCTGTTTGACAGTGGAATTTGCTGCCAAGGAGTGTGGTGGAGTCTCCTTCTTTGGAGGTCTTTAAGCAGAGGCATGACAGCCATCTGTCAATAATGCTTTGATGGTGTTCCTGCTTGGCAGGGGGTTGGACTGGATGGCCCTTGGGGTCTCTTCCAACTCTAGGATTCTAGGATTCTAATAATAATAATATTAATAATTCCTGCTTGGCAGGGGGTTGGACTGGATGGCCCTTAGGGTCTCTTCCAACTCTAGGATTCTATGATTCTAAATTTATATTATGTTTGAAAGACAACTGTAGGCAATTAACATCCTTAGCAGGGTTAGCCGAAGATCTGTAAGGTGAAATTGCTACCTATTCAGATTGAGTAATATAACGTTTTGGGCAATGATAGAACAAGGATAGGAATGCAAAGATGCAGTTTAATTTTGCAAACCGTCAGCCGGGAGGGAGGGAAGCCGCTAGGCTCAGTTGAGCCAAAGAGGTAAAATAAGAGGGTACGAAGTTACGTAATGTGATTACATGCAAAACCAATTAAAACCATGACCTGTGGAACTCCCTGCTGGTATCTTTTTAGATTTTCAGCATCTATTAAAGATAGGGTAACAATCCTTGGCCCACAGATGCGGAGCAGCTATCTTTACCCTGTCGGTGCTTTGTTTATCGGCGACGGATACTGAGGAATCGCAGAGCCGGGTGGGACCCCCAGAGGTCATCCAGCCCAGCCCACTGCGAGGCAGGAATCTCAGCCAAAACACCCGTTATCGACAGCCACCCAACCTGTGCTTCGAAACCTCCAAGGAACGAGAGAAACATCCTGACGGTTTTAAAGTAGGATTGTCATTTTTAACTTGCTTTTATCTTTTCGTGAAACTGCTCCGAGGTCTTTTGTGTGTGTGTGTGTGTGCTTTACATCCATAAATTTTAGGAAACGAAATACGAATTTGTTTCACTTTATTTAATTCTGAGGTTCATAGCCCGCCTTCCCTCCAAGGAATTGTGCGAACGCTTCTCCTCGCGACGACCTGCGAGGTCTACCCAGCCGCCTGGGTCACTGCCGGCGATTTATGTGCTTTGATTTGTGGGGAGTTTCTTAAAACTGGGATGCTGAGACTCGCTGCCCATAGGAGAGCCAGCGAGGGGGCGAAGGGAATTTAAAGCTCAAAACATGTTTTTAAAGCACAGTGGTACCTTGGTGGTATTCTACATTTGAAGCTTTTCATAATCCTGATTTGTCTTTAAGAATATTTAAGACTTAAGATTAGATACTTGATATTTATGAAATTAATAATCCATTTGAATCATAAATACTATGAGTAGATCAAAGGGAGAGGGAGTAGGAAAGGCTTTTAAAATCTCATTTGTGCATTTGATTTATAAAGTGTTAGAAATTTTCATATGCAATCTTAACTAATTATTACACCTTTGGAAAAGTTGCCGTGGAAGCTGCATATTCATTCAAAACACCACAATATTTTGAATTTTGCCCTTATTAGTTTCTTAGAAGAGTTTCCAGACTACAAAACCAGCACAAACAGCTTGGAATGAGATATTATTTGCTCTTCTTTCATGTTGTATCATGTGTATGTATTTTAATGTTTGCTGGAAGCCGCGTAGAGTGGCTGGGGAGACCCGGCCAAATGGGCGGGGTATAAATAATAAATTATTATTATTATTATTGGTTCCCAAACGCCGAAAACCCGGAAGGGAGTGTTCCGGTTTTCGAACGTTTTTCGGAAGCCGAACGTCCGCTGCGGCTGTTGTTTCCGGGGCGCCTGCGCCAATCAGAAGCCGCGCCTCGGTTTCCGAACATTTCGGAAGTCAAACGGACTTCGGAACGGATTAAGTTTGGCACTTTTGATTTTGCTCTTTATTTTGCGTTTTTGAGGCTTTTTTGGTTAATTTGTTCTTGCGACTGTGTGGAACCCAGTTCAGCTACTGATGGATTGATTGTGCGACTGCGGAAATGGATAAAAGCCCCCCATCCGAACAATAACTATCATTAGTGCAGGTAAGAAAAAAATTTCAATTTTTATCATCTACAATACTGTCTTATCTATTTTATAGTACAGTAGATTATCGCTTTCATTTTATGGATCCACGGTCTCGTTAGATAGCAAAATTCCTGATCAATTGCTGTTTTAGGGGTTGTTTTTAAAAGTCTGGAACGGATTAATCCGTTTTGCATTACTTTCTATGGGAAAGCGTGCCGTGGTTTTGGAACACTTTGGTTTTGGAACGGACTAAGTTTGAGAACCAAGGTACCACTGTATCGTATATAAATCTCTCATAAGCATAAATGTCTCTAACCAATGTTAGCTTGTGAGGTTGCCAAATGCACAATTGCCCGCAGTGCCTCTGCTTATTCGGGTTGCCAACTTACCAAAGGACCCAGGTGCATTTTTTAATTTTGGCAATGTGGCTTGGCAAGAGTTCCCAGGGCCAGACACATGGCCCCTGGGAATGCTTAGGTTCAGGACGTTCCCCCCAGAACCCATTGTAAGGCACGATACATGCTTAAACTTTACCCAAAATAACACCCAGACCCGCCCGCTGCACGACGCTCTTCATCGGTAGCAAAAAGAGTCTTTATTCTTCTGATTATTTTATTCTTATTATTAAGAAGGCTCTGAAAGTTCAAAAAAATAAATCTCTGCATACAATTCTCATAATCGGCAAGTGAGATCACCAAATATATATATGAGAAGAACTTCAGCCACTATTGGGTTAAAGCTCCGTCTCCCCGTCCCAGTCCCCCCCCCCGCCCCCCACTTTCTTTTAAAAAATAAAATATATTTTAGTTCTTAAAATTTATTCAATAAAGTAAATTATTCTCCCCTAGAAATTCCCTACATATACACAGAAGTAAAAAATAAGTTTTCTTTAAAAACAAACAAACAACCAGGCCGAGAAAAAGAAAAATGGGGTGTAACCAAGCCCCTACTCTTGAGTAGGCCCACTGGAATTAATGGGTTCGTTTGTTTAAATGGGTCTAACCCTGAATAGAGGCAAATTTTCCTTTCTGCGTGTGCGTATTAGTGACTTAAATTGGCATAATGGGCGATTCACCCCCCATCTTTTCCGATCAACCCCCAAATGACCCCCCCAACTTCTCTTTGCATGGATTTTTTGGGAGGGGGGACAGCGGCGTTTTCTTTGTCTTAACAAAAATTACATATGTATGTCCACCTAAATATGCCAGAGCTCTAATGTTAGCTATAACTGGAGAAGACGCATTGCAAAAACCAGCAGTTTGATGCAATTTAAACCCACTGAACGGGTTGACTCTGTGTGTCTATCGGGCTGGATCGGGCATTTACACAGAGTAGACCCGTTGTGATCCGGGGACCTGAATAACAGGCCACCATAAAGTCCTGGGAAGCGTAGTTTCTTCAGGGCGCCGAGAGTGGTGGGGAGATCCCCCCAGTCCCCCTTGGAGAAAACTACAATTCCCAGAGTTCCCTGGGAAGAGGGGCTGCTTGCTAAACTGCCCTGGGAACCGTAGTGCCAAGAGGGCAACGGGGTGCGGGTCTCCTGGCAACTCCCGGTGCCTTAAAACTATACTTCCCAGAATCATCAGGACTGTTCAAAGTGGTGCTATCCTGCTTTAAATGCATGGTTGTGAATCTGGCCCGTTGACGGTAGTTCTGAGCCGAACGCAATCCACAAACCCGGAACCGCTGGACCCCCCCCAAAAATATGCATATGCAAAAATATTAATAGCCGGTGTTCTTGATTAAATACCAGCAAAACAGACCGCCGTGGCCCCTTTCAAAGTGCATGCGGACCTTGGTTTTCGCTCGGTTCGTTAGTGTTTGTAAAAAAAGAGAAAGAAAATACTGCTATATGGAGTAAGAGGTTGCGCCCGGATCGAGAGTTAAAGCTATCCTGTAAACAATATCGTTTCAAAATATATTTTCGCCGGCCCAGCTCTTGAAATCTGAGCCCTCTTATCCCCGCCCTCCCAAAATCCATTTAATTCCCCTCCTGCCCCCTCCAAATCTTGCTTTTATTACACGGCGAAGGCGTACCGTATTTTTCGCTCCATAATGCGCCCCGGACCATAACGCGCACCTCGTTTTTAGAGGAGGAAAACAAGAAAAAATATTTTTTTTCTGGTTTTCCTCCTCTAAAAGGCTGGGAGGGAAGAGAGAAGGAAGGAAAGGAAGGAAAGAAAGAAGGAAAGAATGGGTGTGAGAAGGAAGGAAGGAAGGAAGGAAGGAAGGAAGGAAAGAATGGGTGTGAGAGAGAAGGAAGGAAGGAAGGAAGGAAAGGAGTGAGAGAGAAGGAAGGAAGGAAGGAAAGAAAGAAGGAAAGAAAGAAAGAATGGGTGTGAGAAGGAAGGAAGGAAGGAAGGAAGGAAGGAAGGAAGGAAGGAAGGAAGAAAGAAAGAAAGGGGTGTGTGTGAGAGAGGGGGGGAAGGAAGGGGTGAGAGAGTGAAAGAAAGAGGGAGAAGGAAGGAAGGAAAGAAGGAAGGAAGGAAGGAAGGGGTGAGAGGGAAAGAGAGAGAGAGGAAGCGGCCCTTCTGCCGCTGGCGGTGGCCACGGAGGAAGGGGAAACAGCTCAGGGGAGTGTCAAGAGGCGGGCAGCAGCAGAAGCGGCGCCCAGTGCCTTCACTCCATAACGCGCACAGACTTTCCCCCTTCCTTTTTTGGAGGAAAAAAAGTGCGCATTATGGAGCGAAAAATACGGTAAATTACGGATGCGTTTCGGGCGCCCCTCCCCCTCCCCAATCCGCCGTGTTTGTGTGTGCTTTTTCCTCCCCTAAAGAAAAAGGTTGATAGAAACAGTTTTGAAGTTCACAAAAAGCCGGCCGTGTTTTCGTAAGGTGGGGTGGGGGGAAACGGGGCTCCCGGGAACCCGCCGCCGCGCCTACGAGAAAATGTGGATGGCTTGCGTGGCAGGCGTGTGGCAGGCGGGGCACTCTGGGTCGGAGCGCCCGCAGATGCGCATGGCACACTCCATGCAGAAGAGGTTGTGGCCGCAGGGCACCAGCGCGGCGATCACCTCGCTCTCGAAGCAGACCATGCACTCGCGGGAGGGCTTGCGGGGGCCCTCGGAGCCGGTGGAGTCGGTGGGCGACCCCGAGGCGGCCGAGAGGCTCCCGGGCAGCGACGACGAAGATGAGTACCCCGTGCTGTTGGAGAACGACGAGAGCGAGCCCTGCGGCGGCAGCCAGGGGAGGGCGCTGACCGGGTCGCTGGGGATGCGGCGGGCCAGGGGGTGCTCCAGGGCCGCCGTGGCCTCCGGGAAGGTGGGGGAATGCCGTGGGGTGCTCTTGCGCCGCTGCGACGAGGAGGAAGACCGGCTGAAGGCCTGGAGGGGGTCGGCCGGAGACCAGATGTGGGCCGGCGCCGTCAGCTCCAGGGGGAGCAAGTCAAAGGCAAAGTCGCCGTCGTCCGAGCCCAGCGCGTCGCTGAAGGGGAAGGCGCCGGAGCCGAACGGGCTGCCGGGGGCTCCGTCGGAAACGGGGCCGGAGAAATAGGTCTCCGGCGGGGAAGCGTCGGTGCGGAGGCCGGGCAGGGCGCGGCGGGCCGGGTTGGGGGCTTTGGACCACAGGCCGGAGGGGCTGCCGGACAGGAGGTCCAGGCCGACGTCGGTGCCGTTGGAGTGGAAGTCGTTGTCAGCGTGGACGTCGACGAAGGATCCGGTGCGCATGGTGATGTGGGCCTCGATTTCCTCCCGCGCCCGGTCCACGTTCTCCGGCATGCCGGTCACCTCGAAAACGGGCTCCTTGTCCCGGCTGGGGGTGACGATGTACGTGTGGGTCTGCTGCTGGATGCGCTTGATGGTGGCCCCTTTGGGACCCACCACCAGGCCCACCACGCGGTAAGGGACGCGGACCTGGATGGTGGTCTGCCCCGGGAGGTTCGGGGGGCCCAGGACCGAGCCCGCCGCGCCGCTGGCTTTGTTCCGCGTGGCTCGGATCATGGAAAAATGCTCGGCGGCCGAGAGGATCTCGCGCTTCGCCATTTCCACGTCCTCTTTCCTCCCTGTCACGATGAAGACCGGGTCCTCGCCTCGCACCGGGGTCTTGATGTAGGTGTTGGTCTTGGCCCGCAAGGCTTTGATCTTGCACCCTGGAGGAGGAAGGGGAAGAGGAACGGTCGAAACGTTAGCTCTCGGTCGAAATAAATATTGAAAATGTATTTTAATGTGTGTGTTTTTTTGCAATGTTATATAGTGATATAATACTTAAATAATATTCATAACAGTAGTAATATAGCTCTGCAAATAAAAATACACATTTCTTGTATATTCATGTAATGTCAAATCCGGACTTCCACTCTTGCTTTAGCTATCCATCGTAAGTCAAATGTTTCATATCACATGTCTCGTTTTCTTGTATATTCATTAATAACAATCTTGTATATTCATTAATAAAATGCTTATTTTACACATATCCTGCTTCAATGTATTTTAATGTGTTAATGTATTTTAACCTGGTGGATTTCTGCCTCTCCCACCCTAGCTGCACAGAGTAGACCCACTGAATTCGAGGGAATTTAAGTGGGGCTCGTTAGGTGTGTGATTTAATTGAACGGAAACCCCCAAAAGTGAGAGAAAAGCCCAAAGTTTCCTATTCTGCACCCCTCTTCCAAAAAAAAAAGCCTTTTCACTTAATATACAATACCCCCCCTTTTTTAGGGCTCCTGTGCAATCAAAGCAGGAAGAAATTCAACAGGTGAGGTTTTCTCTCCAAGCGCATACCATTGCGGTGCTGTTTTAGGGAAGTTTTTAATCTGTGATATTTTAATGTATTTTGATATTTGTTGGAAGCCACCCAGAGTGGCTGGGAAGACCCAGCCGGATGGGCGGGGTACAAATAATAAATTATTATTATTATTATTATTATTATTATTATTATTATTATTATTATCATTATTATTATTATTATTAAAAGTGCTTTCCCAAGAAAACCAGAGTCCTTTTTGTTGGGGATCATTCAGGCCGAAATACCCAGGTGTCAAAAAATGTTATTTTTGTATGTCACTACTGTGGCCAGGACTCGGGTGGCGCTGTGTGCTAAATCACAGAGCCTAGGGCTTGCCGATCGGAAGGTTGGCGGTTCGAATCCCCCCGACGGGGTGAGCTCCCGTTGCTCGGTCCCTGCTCCTGCCCACCTAGCAGTTCAAAAGCACGTCAAAGTGCAAGTAGATCAATAGGTACCGCTCCGGCGGGAAGGTAAACGGCGTTTCCGTGCGCTGCTCTGGTTGCCAGAAGTGGCTTAGTCCTGCTGGCCACATGACCTGGAAGCATTACGCCGGCTCCCTCGGCCAGTAAAGCGAGATGAGCGGCGCAATCCCAGAGTTGGGCACGACTGGACCTAATGGTCAGGGGTCCCTTTACCTTTATCTTTACCTTTATTGTGGCCAGGGCCTGATTTAGGTTTGATGTGGCCCTCGGCTCCTGAAGGTAACGGGGCCCTTTCTATGTCCAGCTGTCCTTTGTCAACAACAAATTGTCGCTGGTTTTTTTTGTGTGTTGAATATGTGCTATATGGTCATTTATGGACCTAATAGGTATCTCAAGCCATTTGCACACAACAAAATATGTATTTTATCAAAATAATGGTTGAACTGAAATACAATTAAGAAGAAGTATATTAATAGTGAAATACAATTAATAATAATAATTTTTTATTTGTACCCCGCCCATCTGGCCGGGTCTCCCCAGCCACTCTGGGCTGCTTCCAGCAAATATTAAAATACATTAACAAATACATTAACAATTAAGAAGAAGTATATTAATAGTGAAATGATTATTATCTGGGTATCTGAAGAAGTGTGCATGCACACGAAAGCTCATACCAAGAACAAACTTAGTCGGTCTCTAAGGTGCTACTGGAAGGAATTTTTTTATTTTGTTTCGACTATGACAGACCAACACGGCTATCTACCTGTAACTATGATTATTAAGCTCTAACTTAAAATGATTTTTTTATTCACAACAAACTTAATAATGCAAACACATTTGGCAACAACAAAAGTTCCTTTAGAAACGCAATCGGCAAAGACTTGTGATCTAGTCTCTAGAAACTTGCTATAACATGAAGTAATCATAACAAAGTAAAAAAATTCCTTCCAGTAGCACCTTAGAGACCAACTAAGTTTGCTCTTGGTATGAGCTTTCGTGTGCATGCACACTTCTTCAGATACGAAATAATCGTAATACTTACATCACATATGAAATAATCATAATAATTACATCACAGGAAGCCTACACAACACAAAACACTATTGCTGTAGGAAGGTTTTATTTTGTTTTTTTATAATATTTTGGAAATGCACATCCAGCACTGACCCCAATGCATCTCTCTCTCTCTCCCCCCCTTCTGTGCAAAAAAATTGAAGCTGGACATAGGAGCATGGTTCTAAATTTAAGATGGGCGTGGCCTAGGGGGCGGGGAAAAGGGGTGTGTGCTCTCGGAACGGGCCAATCAGAAGCAGGGAGCGTGATGTCATTGCATCCAGACAGCATGCAACTCTCACAAAGGGAACAAAGCAAAGATTAAACAAAGGGTGGTTGGGTTTTTTTTTGAGAGATGCACACCCCCCCAAAACAAAACGTTAGGGGGGGAAATGAAAAATAAAAACACCCAACCGAAACCCAAAGCGATGAAGTTGGAAATTCAGGGACGTTGCATAGGAGGAACAGGCCTCTTAAGGATGGAGAGCTGGAGGGACAAAGGAAGGGAAGGTTGCAGGCTTAGATATATAGATATTTGGGGAAATGCTGCCGGGGGGCGGGGGGGGGGAGAGAATTGCACGTCACAACCGGTTCCACGCTTAAAGAAGGAAGGGTGCAAAATTGTTCCATTTTGCTTCATGTAAAACCTAAAACAGGTTTGCTTTCATCCGTATTATTATTATTTTTTTGCAAAAGGGCCTGCGGTTTAATATTCGGCCTCCTCTCCTTTCTAGGCCATTAAAAAAAAATCTATCTTCCATTTCCAAGCAAGGAACCAAAGACACGTCGGGGTTTTTTAAATTAAAAATAGAGAGGGGTTTCGTTTTGAAAAGGTGAAGTTTGGAAGCGCATCTCAAAACACGAGGCGGAAGCTGCCCAGAGAGCAAATGGCAACACAGAGGTCCGTCAAGAATTTTGGGAGGGTTTTTTGGGGGGTGGGGGAAATGACTGATGGCAAAGCTAGTCCTACTCAGAGTAAGCCCGCTGAAATTCAGGCCCGTTCATTCCAGGCCCATCGACCCTGAGCAGATTGGATGCAACCCATTTTTTAAAATTTCAATTTCGGTGGAAGGTTTTACCTGGGTCGTGTTGCTCTGCAAAGTGAGGCAAACCTTGTGCACAGGCTGAAATGGGTCTCCCAGAGAGGAGGGATCCCCCCCTTTCCAATCCCTAAACTCTCTCTGAATTATAAAAGCGAGGGACAGATATAAAAGAGGCGCTGATTTATTTCACTTTGGGATGGGAAAAAAAAAGTCAAGTGCTCCCCAAACTTCCTTCCCTTCTCGCTGTTCCTAGGATACAGAAGAACAAAAGGATTTGGGGTTTGTGTGGGGTTCCCCCCCCCCAGTGACCCCAAAGCAGAAATGAGATAGGCCTGGAGTTTAAGGCAGTCACTGGCTTGGGGGAACATTTGAGGCCTTAAAATATCTGTTTTTAAGAATTATAAACAAAGTGTATTTTAACAAATTTAAAAAAAATATGCGAAAAAAGCTCTATAGGACTGTCTTTATAAATTCAGGTGGTAAGCAATGTGGTGGGGGATTATTATTATTTTTTTGGGGGGGAGGAAGTCACAGAGAGATAAACCACCCCCCTCAGTTTCCATCCTATGTTGAAAACGGTAAACATATATTTATGTTAGACCGTGTTTTTTTTTTGAGGAGGGGTGTCCTGTAGCTTAGCTCCCGATATGCCTCCCCCCCCCCCCGGTCCAAGCACGCCTGTCCTCTTAATTCCACTCTCCCTATACAAAAATCCTATTTCTAAGAGAGAAATTTCTCTATCCTTGGGATTTTTGCTCGTAAGGCGCTGGCTAAAAGATGCCCATTTTATTTCTTGGTTAAAAGAAAGTTAAAGAGAGAGAGGGGGGGGCGCACTGAAAACACAGGCCCCCCCATGCAAAATAATAATAATGACCACCACCCCAAAAGGAAACCCACAGGTGAGTTTTACTACAATGCAATGGGGAGTAACCCCAGGTGGGTGGGGTATAAATATTATTATTATTATTATTTTGTTATATTATAATTATTACCTGCGCATTTCGGAAAGTGTCTCCCCATCGCTCCTTACCTGCTGGGCTCCTGTTCAAGGTGGGCAAAGCAAACCAGCAGCCCCCCACCCCACCCTCACCCCAGGGATACCCATCAAATTGCATTTTATGGATTTACCTTGCCTGCCCACGATTTCGGCCACATGCTCCGAACTGGGCACGGAGACGCACTCGGTCATGTTGACGCTCCTCTTGCGGCTGCCGATGCTGCCCAGGTGCCCGGCCAGCAGGGGGGGCTGCGGGGCCGCGTGGGGGTGCCCCAAGTGGGCCGGGAAGGCCCCGAAGATCTCGGGCGGCGGCGGGACGCTGCTGCTGCAACCCTCGGGGCCCAAGAGGGGCAGCGCCACTTCTCCTCCTCCTCTGGCATAGGCAAAGTGGTCCAGCCCCTCTGCCTCTTGGTCCAGAAGCGGTCCAGGATCTCCATCCTTTGCCGTCTCCTCCTCCTCCTCTGCTGCCTCTCCTCTACCCTCCTCCTCCGCCTTTCCTCTAGCCGCTTTTTCCTCCTCCTCATCCTTGGCCATGCCCAAGATGGAGAGCTGGTCCAGGGCGAAGCGGAGAGGGTCTTCTTCTTCTTCTTCTTCTCCATCATCTCTATCTCCAGCATCCTCATCCCTCCGGTGGTCCTCAGGCGCAGGAGGCGAGGAAGGATGCTCCGAGACTTCTCCCTTGGGGAGGAGGATGCTGTTGGGGTCGAAGCAAGCGGGGGGCAAGGTCTGGGGGTTCAGCAGCAGGCTGGCCAAGCCGGGAGGGGGCCCGCAGGTGCCGGGGCCCCCCTCCAGCTGGCAGAGGGCGCTGGGCATGGCAGGCGGGTGGTCCTCCTCCTGCTGCCCCCGACCCCCTCCTCCCTCGCCCTCCTCCTCCTCCTCCTCTTCCTCCTGCTGGCCCCCCAGCCTGGGACCCCGGCCGGCTTTCGGGGGGCTCCTGCGCACCGCCCCCAGCTGCCGCCCGCCTTTGCGCGCGCCCCAGCCCCTTCGCCCAGCCCCCCTCTTTTGTTTGCAAGCCCATCCAAGGGGGGAGGAGGAGGAGAAGAGAAAGGAAGGAAGGAAGGAGGAGAAGGAGGAGGAGGAGGAGGAGGGGAGCCCAGCCAGACGCCCCGCACCCACAAGGCGCCCGAGCCTCGCCCCGCGACGCCCGCGCGTCACCCGGTGCCCAACAATGAGAGCCGGCGCCGGGAGGAGCGGCCGGGAGGGCGCATGCGCCCGGGGGGGGGAGGGCAAATCACAGCCACGCCCTCCTCGCCTCCCCCGACCCCCCGGGAGGGGGGGGCAGCTGGCGGGGGTTGCTGCTACTGCTGCGGATCGTCTTTTCTTTCTTTCTTTCTTTCCACCCTCCCTCCTTCTGACCCTCTTTCCTTCCTTGTCTCCCTCCCTTTCCCTCCTTCATTTCTTTCCTTTTTCTCCCTCCCTCTTTCCTTTCATCCTTTCTTCCTTCCCTTTCTCATTCTGTCTCTTCCCTTCTCTCCCTCCCACTTTCCTTTCCCTTCCTTCTCTCCCTCCCTCCCCTTCCTTCCTTCCTTCCCTCCCTCCCTTTCGTTTCCCTCCCCCTTCATCCTTCCTTCCTTCCTTCCCTCCCTTTCTCCTTCCTTCTCTCCCTCCCTTTCGTTTCCCTCCCCTCCTTCCTTCTCTCCCTCCCCCTTCATCCTTCCTTTCCCCTCCCTTTCCTCCTTCCTTCCCTTTCTCCTTCCTTCCTTTTCCCTCATCCTTCCTTCCTTCCCTTTCTCCTTCCTCCCTTCTCTCCCTCCTTCATCCTTCTCCCCCCTTTCCATTCATCCTTCCTTCCTTTCCTATTTCCTTTCATCCTTCCTTCCCTTTCTCCTTCCTTCTCTCCCTCCCTCCCTCCTTTCCCCCTCCCTCTTTCCTTTCATCCTTCCTTCCTTCTCTTCCTCCCTCCTTCATCCTTCCTTCCCCCTCCCTCCCTCCTTCCTTCCCTCCCTGCCTCCTTCATCCTTCCTTTCCCCCCTCCCTCTTTCCTTTCATCCTTCCTTCCTCCTCCCTCCCTCCTTCATCCTTCCTCTTCCCTTTCATCCTTCCTTCCTTCCCTTTCTCTTTCAGTCCCTTCCCTTTCTTCTCTGCCTCCCTCTTTCCTTTCATCCTTCCTTCCTCCGCCCCTCCTTCCACCCACTTTTTAAAAGGATGGCAATGCCATCCAAAAGGAAGTTGGGCATTTTTGGGGGGTTGTGTGTGCGTGTTCTTCCCACCCTCCCACCCCAATTACTTGCAAAAGGATTCCAGATTTAGCAGGGTTTTTTATATATAATTTTGTGTGTGTGCTTTGGCTCGCATAAGGTAGCCAGCCGCCTTATGCAATGACCCCAGGGTCCACATGGAGAAATATCTCCCACCCTGGCTATTAGTGGGTCTCTTTCCAGGGTTCAGGGCAAAAGCTCAGTCCCAGCCGTATTTAGAGATGCCAGAATTGGACCTGGTACCAAGCTATGTAACTCCTGTAATTTATGATACCACCCACTTACCTGGGAGTAAGGTCTATTGACCAGATCGACACCTCTGATAGCTTGGGGCCGATGCAAAATTCCCCATATTATTCTTATTACGTGCATGATCTTTGCTGTCTATTTTGTTTGAAAACTGTCCTTGAAAACTTCCATTGTATATTGAGTTACATGCTGAAGAAGACGTACACGAAACAGTGTCAATACCGGATCACTGTCCGTTGTCTTACTGTTATTACAGGTGAAACTCCAAAAATTAGAATATCGTGGAAAAGTCCATTTATGTAAGCAACTGTTTTCATTAGCTACTGGAGTTTAATATGAGATAGACTTATGACATGCAAAGCGAGATATGTCAAGCCTTTGTTATGATTGTGATGATTATGGCGTACAGCTGATGAAAACCCCAAAGTTGAAATTGTTAAGTTGGGGTTCTCATCAGCTGTACGCCATAATCATCACAATTATAACAAATAAAGGCTTGACATATCTCGCTTGGCATGTCATGAGTCTATCTCATATATTCGTTTCACCTTTTAAGTTGAATTACTGAAAGAAATGAACCTTTCCACGATATTCTAATTTTTCGAGTTTCACCTGTATACATGAAAAAAATATACTACTTTCATTGGCCGCCGTGTTGCTCATTCTTGGTGTCTGTTTGAAGATTGCAACACCGAGGTTTCTTGAACTTTCTAAGTCTATTCTGTTTGCAGCTTGCAAACCGCCTTAAGGCGGAATACAAATTAAAAGTGAAATCACATTTTATAAACCCCTCGTGGAGGGTGCCAAACATCTGGGAGTTTCCCTGGTACTTCGCTGGATCAGCTCCACCTCACCGAAGGGAAAAGCAAAGATTGAGCTTCGTAAGCGATCTGGGCGAAATGCAGATCTGGCAGAATTAACCCGAGCCTTGAAAAAAAGCACATAGAGCTGAAACAGGAAGTGGTGAAGAGCGGCACTTTCCCCCAACTTCCTCCTTCAACACTGTTATTATTATTACTGTATTATTATTTCCAAATGGGCAAAGTACTGAACTGTCAGGGAGAGCCAGTGTGGTGTAGTGGTTAAGAGCGGTGGACTCGTAATCTGGGGAACCGGGTTCGCGTCTCCCCTCCTCCATATGCAGCTGCTGGGTGACCTTGGGCTAGTCACACTTCTTTGAAGTCTCTCAGTCCCACTCACCTCACAGAGGGTTTGTTGTGGGGGGAGGAAGGGAAAGGAGAATGTGAGCCGCTTGGAGACTCCTTCGGGTAGTGATAAAGCCGGATATCAAATCCAAACTCTTCTTCTTCTTCTTCTCAGTCTCTAAACATATCCAGCTCCTTCAACCGTTCCTCATCAGGCTTGGTTTCCGGACCCTTGATCTCTTGTATCATGGCCAGTGTGGTGTAGTGGTTAAGAGCGGTGGACTCGTAATCCGGGGAACCGGGTTTGCATCTCCTCTCCTCCACATGCAGCTGCTGGGTGACCTTGGGCTAGTCCCACTTCTCTGAAGTCTCTCAGCCCCACTCACCTCACAGAGTGTTTGTTGTGGGGCAGGAAGGGAAAGGAGAATGTGAGCCGCTTGGAGACTCCTTCGGGTAGCGATAAAGCGGGATATCAAATCCAAACTCTTCTTTTCCATCTCCACAGCCTTGAGGTCACATGACAACTTGCATTCAAGCTCTACGTTTTCTCGCCAAGCGCCGAAACGGAACGGAAGAACGTACGCAAAACATTGTTGTTGTTTTTTTTCCTTTTTAATTACAAAACTAATAGTCCCCCCCAAAAAACAAATATTACAAATATGATCACGGCTGAAAGGACACCATCGGTTAGTGCTAAGGAGGCGGGGAAGAAGGGGCTCCCGGATAGCTGCGAAATATCTAAAAGCTGCCAAACCGCACTATGCCGCCACCCCACAAAAGCAGCCGATACAAAAGTCGCTTCGAGGAATAAAAGAAACTCGCTTCGGACGGGGACCACCAGGCTGCGACGAGACGCCGCAAAAGGAAGTTGTCCGTGCGGCAGGAACGAGGTTTCTGCTACGGCAACGTTGCAGGGAGAGAGAAATTCGCCCGCGCCGTTTTGACTGCCGGCGAAAGCTTGAAAGGACAAGGTTTGCGTGGAGTTACCTGCAAAGGTGGAACTGCAGGTGGAGAAAAAAAGGAGAGGGAGGCATCTCCGTGTGTGTACAAACTGGTAAATCCCTCCGTTGTAAGAATGTGCCCCTCCTAACATCCCCTACCCAAAAGGGAGTCTCAAAAACGGCTTCGGAGCGGAGTGAAAATTCATGCTTCTGGGATTATGACACACACACACACACACACAAATCCGAAATGGACAAAATTCAGGAGCAGGGATGGCCAATGAACCGGGTGCAGTGCAGAGCCCTATTAAATAAACAATCCCGTGTGTTGGTTTGGAAGCGCCAATGTGGAGTTGGCAGGTGGGATGGCAAAAACCCCAGCACTGGAAATGGGATTGGGGGGGGGGGTCAGGCGCTGCCCTGACCCAAAGCCGAAAAACTGCATGGGTCCCGGGCAGCGAAAACAAGCCAGGATTTTCCGCCACATGTTCCTGTCATTGTGTGTGGCTCCAGAAAGCAATGGTTTAAACAGGTTCAGAACAAGCAAGGGTGAAAGTAAAACCCACAGGTTTTTGCACAGCAACGGTGCGATAAAAACCCAGATTTCTGCACGGCAACGGTGGAATTTAAACCTGCATTTTTGCATGGCAACGGTGCAATTTAAACCTGCAGATTTTTTGCACTGCAACAGTGCAATTAAAACCCAGATTTCTGCACAGCAATGGTGGAATTTAAACCTGCAGATTTTTGCATGGCAACGGTGCAATTTAAACCCGGATTTCTGCACAGCAATGGTGGAATTTAAATCTGTAGATTTTTGCACGGCAACGTTGCAATTAAAACCCAGATTTCTGCACAGCAATGGTGGAATTTAAACCTGCAGATTTTTGCACGGCAATGGTGCCATTAAACCCACAGATTTTTGCACAGCAACGGTGCAATTAAAACCCGCAGATTTTTTCACGGTTTTGCACGGCGACGTGCCGGCTCCTCAGGCAACGGTTGCGCTAATTCCAAGCAAGCCCAATTTGGGCTCTCCTCTTCTGAGGACACGCACCACTTTCGATCTATTGTTTCTAATTGCGTGAGACGAGCAAAAGGTCACACCTGCCACCCCCCCCCCCCAAAGCAAATGATTCGAATCTAGTAAAACGGATTTGGGGAGTTCCGTATATACCCTTCCTCGCAATGCACCGGTCATGAAAAACACACAGAAGATACAGCACCTTTAAGCTTACGAAAGTTTTCTCCAAACGGCCCCCCCCCCGGATAAATGGACTGTGTGTGTGTGTGTGTGTGTGTGTGTGTGACCCCAAATGTCTGAACTTTTGAGAGATCAACACAAACGGCTGGCAGATTTTGGGGCCCCCGAGACGGTTATTGTCATAAGGGAAGGAACCCCCCCCCCCGGTTACACCTCTGGGGAAGACTGGCCAAGTCTCGAAAACGCTCTTCCCAAAATCAGATGCAAACACACAAACCCCATGGCAATATTTCGCAGAAGGAAGGATTATCTACAACTGAAGGAAACAAACAAAGTACTGGGCAGGTGGTCCCCATTTAAAAACCGTGCCTCTTCCTTAAGGCGAAAGAGGACGTTAAGTTTGGGTACGTGTGTGCTACTTAATAATAATAAAAGATGGAGCAGTTAATATTTGCGGTTTCTCAGAGTTCCTTCCTGTTAACGCTTGAGAAAATAACAACTGGGGCGGTAGGTTGAGAGAGAGAGAGGAGAGAGAGAAAGAGAAAGAGTATGGATTTTAGTAAAGTCCATCTTCAAGCTACCCAGGATCTACTGAGCCACTGGATTCTCGAGCTTCCGGCAAATAAAGGCTGGAGACGGCCGGAGACTGGAGGCATCTGCTTGAGGCGTCTCCCAGGTGGCTGTGGAGATGACATGCGACGCTGTCCGACGGCATGCTCACCCCTTGGTGGGGCGAGGAAAGGCTAGGATTCTCAAGAGGGACTCCCTGAAGGAAGAGAGAGAGACTTGATCCATCACAGAGGACTAGCACCTTGCTTAAACATTTTGGGTGCGCAACACTTGCCTCTGTCCCTCTTTCCTTCCCTCCCTCCCTCCTCCTATAATAATAATAATAATAATAATAATAATAATAAATTATTTATAACCCGCCCATCTGGCTGGGTTCCCCAGCCACTCTGGGCGGCTTCCAACAGAACATTAAAATACAATAATCTATTCAACATTAAAAGCCTCCCTAAACAGGGCTGCCTTCAGATGTCTTCTAAAGGTCTGGTAGTTGTTGTTCTCTTTGACATCTGGAGGGAGGGCGTTCCACAGGGCGGGCGCCACCACCGAGAAGGCCCTCTGCCTGGTTCCCTGTAACTTGGCTTCTCGCAGCGAGGGAACCGCCAGAAGGCCCTCGGAGCTGGACCCAGTGTCCAGGCAGAACGGTGGGGGTGGAGAAGCTCCTTCAGGTATACTGGTATACTATGCCCTCTTGTGTCTCTGCCTCCAAAGGCTGGCACGGCTGTTGCAGCAGCCCTGGCTACAAGCTCGCAGGCGAATGGTGTTGCCTCTGGGGCTGGCCAGGGGTGCTGGGTGCCAGGAACTGGGGCGGCCTTGGAGTAAGCAAGCAAGCGGGCGAGGGAGCCCAGTCCGCCAGCCCTTGAATGGGCAGACTAGTGGGAGGCCGGGCAGGCAGTCCGCCTTTCCTGTGCTTTCTGTCTGCAATGCCAGCCTGGGAGCTGAGTGCCTGGCGCTGAAGGGAGCCTTTGTGCCATGCAGGCCTGGCAGCGCCCGCTGCTGCCCCCCAAGGTAAGGTGCTGGCCTCACGTCCACCTTTGGCCAGTCTTCCCTTGGGCCGCTGAGGCTGGGGACATCCTCTTCCCAGGCAGAGTGGGGAAACACCTCTCTTTTGGGGCAGCTCAGAGACCAGCGGTTGACCAAAGGACTCCCAAGGAGAGGGGAGAGGAGGCCAAGGGAACACTCCACAAGGGAGCGGGTTCGAAAAAGGGCGAGGGGGTGCCAGCTCTGCAGGGAAGGGGGGACATAACTGGGCTCCTGAGCCCCCACAGGGGTGCCGCAGAAATAATGCAATTGGTCAAGGAAGCTGCAGACCCAAAAAGGTTGAAAACCTCTGGCTTGCACTGATTGGCAGCAGCCCTCCAGGAATTCAGACAAGAAAGGAGTCTTTCCTGCCTGCATGCTTTGTCACGGAGCTACAGATTTTCCCTCGGAGCAACTGAGGGCATTGTTACCTGGACTATGAATCCTACGCTAAGAGGGCCTTCACACTTGCTCGATTCCACACCATCCCTATAGCATTCGTACAGGGCGCTTATTCCAATACCCCCCTGGACCTTCGACTCTGCCCTTGCAACAAGATAGAGGATTTTATCCACTTTTTCTTCCACTGCCCTCTATATGCTACAGTTAGACCTAGGCTTTTCCTCCTAATCCCGCCGACCATCGCCCTGGACGACGACCGCATGAAATTCCTATTGGTAGATGCCAAACCCTCTGGTCACAAGAGGAGTGGCTATCTACTGAAACTTAGGGCCACCTTCTTGGCTAATTTGCCTTAGCACTAGATCTAAGTTACTTCCTGACATAGACTCTGTCGAAACACGCTCTGCCATTGCTTTTTATTCTATCTGTTTCACTTAGCATGATTTTATATCCAAAGTTTTATATGCACCTGTACAAAATGTATCCGTTATATTTTATGTATATTTTTGACAGGCTCCCGCCTGGTTTCTTATTATGTGCCATGGCCAGATGGCTAATGCAATAAATATTATTTGATTTGTTACCTGGACTATACGCTCTCCACCTCCGGCCCGCGGTCCACGTCCTCCTCCTCCTCTTCTTCCTCCCCGTCTTCGTCCCCAAGGCCTTGTCTTCGGGCGCCTCGCCGTCCCTCGTGATCTCCTCCACGTGAGCGAGCATGTCGGCCATCAGGGCTTCTTCCAGCCTCTTCGCACCTGCTGGACCAGCTCTTCCTGTTTCCTGTACGGTGAAAGGGTGGGGAGGGAGGGAAGGAAAGCTGAATGAGGCTGGGGGACGGCGGCATAGCCCCCCTGTCTTGGCAGCTGCTCTGCAGTTTCTGCCGCACGCCTGGGAGACGAGCGCGGAGACCCCTTTGCGGTCAAGAGGGTGGGACCCTCAAGGTGCAAGAACAGAACAATGGTCAGGAGGAGAAGAAAAATGTGGCGTTTGGAATACTGGGCACAGTTAAGGCCAGCTCAGCTCAACAAGGATCTTGTAGAGATTGAAAAACAACAATAATAATAACAGTGAAAGAGAATGAGAGAGAGATAAAGAAAGAGAAGACAGAAAGAGAGAGAAAGAAAGATGGGGAGGGAGAAAGAAAGAAAGAAAGAAAGAGGGAGAGATAAAGAGAGAAAGAAAGGGAGAAAGAAAGAAAGGGAGAAAGAAAGAAAGAAAGAAAGAAAGAAAGGGAGAAAGAAAGAAAGGGAGAAAGAAAGAAAGAAAGAAAGAAAGAAAGAAAGAAAGAGAGAGACAAAGAGGGAGAGAAAGAAAGAAAGAAAGAGGGAGAGAGAAAGAGAGAGAAAAGAAAGAAAGAAAGAAAGAAGAGAGAGAGAGAGACAGAGATAAAGAAAGAGGGGGGAGAGAGAAAGAGAGAGATAAAGAAAGAGGGAGAGATAAAGAGAAAGACAGAAAGAGACAGAGAGAGAGATAAAGAGGGGGAGAGAGAAAGAAAGAAAGAAAGAGAGATGAAGAGAGAGAGAGAGAGAGAGAGAGAAGAGAAAGAAAGAAAGAAAGAGACAAAGAGGGAGAGAAAGAAAGAGGGAGAGATAAAGAGAGAGACAGACAGACAGATAAAGAGGGAGAAAGAGAGAGAAAAGAAAGAAAGAAAGAAAGAAAGAAAGAAAGAAA
Organism: Darevskia mixta; assembly: GCA_034641385.1. Taxonomy (NCBI): domain Eukaryota; kingdom Metazoa; phylum Chordata; class Lepidosauria; order Squamata; family Lacertidae; genus Darevskia; species Darevskia mixta. The sequence continues at coordinate 141,191 of JAWWNH010000138.1, read as the reverse complement.
GAAAGAAAGAGAGACAGAGATAAAGAAAGAGGGGGAGAGAGAAAGAGAGAGATAAAGAAAGAGGGAGAGAGAAGAGAAAGAACAGAAACAGACAGAGAGAGAGATAAGAGGGGGAGAGAGAAAGAAAGAAAGAAAGAAAGAAAGAGAGATAAAGGAAGAGAGAGACAGACGAAAGAAAGAAAGAAAGAAAGGAAGGAAGGAAGGAAGGAAGGAAGGACTTCTCCCTACTCCAGGGAGCTTCACTGACCTGATGTCCTCATCGGTCACCATGAGGCCTTGCAGAGGGGCTGCGAGGTGTTGAGCCAGACTCCGGGGTTCTTCTCCACGGCGGCAGAGAGCTGCCCGGTGATGGGCATGGTGCTGGTGTGCAGGGCGCTGGCAATGGCCGAGAGGAGGGTCTCGTCGGTGCAGCCGGGCCCCACGCCTGCGGGAGGGGGGGGGAGGAGGGGTGCCAGAGAAGACACGGGGCAGGCGGTCACTGCACGGCTGCTGGCGGGTGCGAGGGCCTCGACCGCCTAGAACACCCCTGGTCAGAGACTATCGGCAGCCGGCCAAGATTCAAAATGTTACCAAAGCCGTGAGCGGTTTGGGACCACGACCAGCTCAGCCACTTCGATCTGCGGAACTGGCATTGTTACAGGTTAATAATAATCAGGGTGTATAAAAATCAATGATTTTTTAAATAATAAATAAATATCGAATAAATAAATGAATAAATATCGAATAAATAAATATCGGATTTTTTTTTTAATTTAAATCGGATTTTAAAAATAAAATGCTTTCGGAGGCAAAATCTTCTCAATATAGTTTCCTATTTAAGTTACATTATAGCCCAAAGGCTATTCACTGGGAAATAAGGATTTGTTTTATGCTTTTCGTGTGTCTAAGTTTTGTTTTTTTTAAAAAAAAGTTTACCACATCAGTTAACAAACATGGGTATACATATGCTATAATGTTATTGTTTTACTGTAAATAAATTGTTTAAATTCTTATTAAGGAAATGATTGTTTTTCTCCTTCCAATAAAGTTACAATAAAGATGCCCCAGCCCCAGGGGCTCAACGGAGACTGGCCAAAGGTGAATATGAATCCAAAGTGGGGATTTTTGCTGTTGCGCTCAGGCAATTTCGGGCTTCCCTAAACAACCTCGGTCTGTATCCCTGAAGGAGCGTCTCCACCCCCATCGTCCAGCCTGGACATCGGGGTCCATCTCGAGGGCTTCTGGCGGTTCCCTCCCTGCGAGAAGCGAGGTTGCAGGGAACCAGGCACAGGGCCTTCTCGGTGGTGGCGCCCTCCCGTCAGATGTCAAGGAAATAAGCAACTACCTGACTTTTAGAAGACGCCTGAAGGCAGCCCTGTTTAGGGAAGTTTTTAATGTGGATGCTTTATTGTGTTTTTAATATTCTGTTGGGAGCCGCCAGAGTGGCTGGGGAAACCCAGCCAGGTGAGCGGGGTATAAGTAATAAATTATTATTATTATTATTATTATTATTATTATTATTATTATATTCCCTCTGATGGTAGGGAGCTGGGTATGTTTAGCCTGGAGAAGAGAAGGTTAAGGGGGGATAGGATAGCCAGGTTCAAATATATCAAAGGATGTCATATAGAGGAGGGAGAAAGGTTGTTTTCTGCTGCTCCAGAGAAGCGGACACGGAGCAATGGATTCAAACTACAAGAAAGAAGATTCACACCTCAACATTAGAAAGAACTTCCTGACAGTAAGAGCTGTTTGACAGTGGGATTGCTGCCAAGGAGTGTGGTGGAGTCTCCTTCTTTGGAGGTCTTTAAGCAGAGGCTTGACAGCCTCCTGTCAGGAATGCTTGATGTGTTTCCTGCTTGGCAGGGGGTTGGACTGGATGGCCCTTGGGGTCTCTTCCACTCTAGGATTCTATGGTATCTAGTTGACCCCAGAGGCAGGATGCCGGACGAGGCGACGTATCGTTTATTTGCAGCGACCAAAAAGGTCCCAATTTCCCAGTACCTTGCAAACCTTTCGGGAGGTCCATGGTCTTCACCAGCTCCTCTGCGATATCGAAAGCGTCAGGCCGCTGAGTTTCTTCTCCCAGAAGAGCTGGGAGGAAGGGAAAGAGAAAAAGAAAAAGAGAACGACCGGTTAAGCACATTTCTCTGAACATCACGAGCGCCACGAAACACCAGCTGCCCGCACATTTAAAAGCACATGGTGAGAATCCTTGGGAAAGTGTTGTTTGTTAAGGGCGCTGGGAACTGTAGCTGTGCTACAGTGGGAAAACTGTATTTCCCACGGTTCTTTCCCACTGTTCAATGGCAGAGGTCCGAATCCTGAAAATGTGCTGTGATTGGACGTCATGTATCGAATCGGAACAAAGCCCTAAACGGCCTTGGTCCTGTATACCTGAAGGAGCGTCTCCACTCCCATTATTCAGCCCGGACACCGGGGTCCATCTCAGAGGGCCTTCTGGCAGTTCCCTCCCTGCGAGAAGCAAAGCTACAGGGAACCAGGAAGAGGGCCTTCTCGGTGGTGGCGCCGCCCTGTGGAACGCCCTCCATAATAATAATAATAATAATAATAATAATAATAATAATAATAAACTTTTATTTATACCCCGCCCTTCCCAGTCAGGAACCGGGCTCAAAAAAACCTCAACAAACCACAAACAATCAATTAAAAACACAGAATTAAAATACAATGTAAAATTCCAATTTTAAAATGTCACCTCATATTAGGCAGCAACCAACAGACCAACAGAATAACATAACAAGGCAATTAAACTCCATCAGAGATCAAAGCAATCAACAACAACATAACATTTAGGAAATACCTGAAGGCAGCCCTGTTTAGGGAAGTTTTTAATCTGTGATGTGTTAATGTATTTTAATGTTTGCTGGAAGCCGCCCAGAGTGGCTGGGGAGACACAGCCAGATGGGCGGGGTACAAATAATAAATTATTATTATTATTATTATTATTATTATTATTATTATTACTACTACTACTACCGGTATTATTATTATTATTATTATTATTATTATTATTATTATTATTGAGCTCAGAATCCTTAGTCCAGAGTCAAGGCTCAGGCAAACCACTGAATACATAAGACACAGGTGTGCCCCACCTGGCGGGGTTGGTCAACTGCCTTTTGGGGATCCGTCTTGACTTTATTGCTCGGGTGGTTGGTGATCTTGGGACAGGCTGCTTGAAGATCGAAGCCGTCTGCCGGACGGGGAGCGCCGTGTTCAGGTCGGGTTTGCCCTGGAAACAGAAGGACAGGAGAGGCAAGTGACTCCAACAGAGCGGAAAAGGCGCACTTTGATGCCCTTCTCCCACTTCCTAAACTCATGCAGCTGTCGATAACTTGCGAGCAAGCCCCTCCTAGCCTGCAAACCTTCCACCACCCCAGGGGTAGGCAACCTAAGGCCCGTGGGCCGGATGTGGCCCAATCGCCTTCTCAATCCGGCCCGCGGACGGTCCGGGAATCAGTGTGTTTTTACATGAGTAGAAGGTGTCCTGTTATTATAATGCATAGAATCATAGAGTTGAAGAGGCCCCAAGGGCCATCCAGTCCAACCCCCTGCCAAGCAGGAACACCATCCAAGCATTCCTGACAGGTGGCTGTCAAGCCTCTGCTAAAGACCTCCAAAGAAGGAGACTCCACCACACTCCTGGCAGCAATTCCACTGTCAAACAGCTCTTACTGTCAGGAAGTTCTTCCTAATGTTTAGGTGGAATCTTCTTTCTTGTAGTTTGAATCCATTGCTCCGTGTCCGCTCTCAGGAGCAGCAGAAAACAACCTTTCTCCCTCCTCTATATGACATCCTTTTATATATTTGAACATGGCTATCATATCACCCTTAACCTTCTCTTCTCCAGGCTAAACATATCCAGCTCCCTAAGCCGTTCCTCATAAGGCATCGTTTCCAGGCCTTGGACCATTTTGGTTGCCCTCCTCTGGACACGTTCCAGCTTGTCAGTATCCTACTTGAACTGTGGTGCCCAGAACTCTGGGTTATTTGTGGGGCATAGGAATTCATTCACCCCCCCCAAAAAAATAGTCCGGCCCCCCACAAGGTCTGAGGGATAGTGGACCGGGCCCCCGGCTGAAAAAGGTTGCTGACCTCTGCACCACCCCATCGCAAATCGGTAACAATAATGCTACCTCTGGACTTTTGCTCAGCTTTTAACCCAGTGGTTTTTCTGTAATCTCCTTAAACAACCTTTGCACCCCCCCCCCCCCAAAAGTACGTATTTACACCCCCACCACAAATATTTCTCGTTCCTTTGATTTGATCTGACTGGTGTTCAATGCCATCTCCAAACTACACTTATAGCCATTTGTTTACAGCGGAACCTCGGTTCTCGAACGTCTCCGTTGAGGAACAATTCAGAACCCGAACGCCGACAACTCAGAAGGCTGCCTTCAGATGTCTTCTGCAAGTCAGGTAGTTGTTTTTCTCTTTTGACATCTGACGGGAGGGCGTTCCACAGGGCGGGCGCCACCACCAAGAAGACCCTCTGCCTGGTTCCGTGTAACTTGGCTTCTCGCAGGGAGGGAACCGCCAGAAGGCCCTCGGAACTGGACCTCAGTGTCCAGCTGAATGATGGGGGTGGAGACGCTCCTTCAGGGATACCTATGCAGCCTAGGACCCTCGTACCTACGGGACCGCCTCTCCCGGTATGCCCCGCAAAGGACCTTAAGGTCCACAAATAACAACTTTTTGGAGGTCCCGAGCCACAAGGCTGTTAGACTGGTGTCAACTAGGGCCAGGGCCTTCTCAGTACTGGCCCCAACTTGGTGGAACACTCTGTCACAAGAGACCAGGGCCCTGCGGGATTTGACATCTTTCCGCAGGGCCTGCAAGACAGAGCTGTTCCGCCTGGCCTTCGGGTTGGACTCAGCCTGATGGTTTCCTCCCCTTGGTTTTGTTTATGGGCGACAAATGAAGCGGTATTTTAATTGTCTTTTTAACCTGTATTTTAATTAACGGTTTTCTTTTATACTTTATTGTAATTTTACTGATGTTTAGCCGACTGATGTTTAGCCGCCCTGAGCCCGGTTTCGGCTGGGAAGGGCGGGGTATAAATAAAATTTATTATCATTATCATTATTATTATCAGGGTGGATAAAAATCAAAGATTTTTTTAAAAAAATAAAAAAATCGGATTTTTTTGATTTAAATCGGATTTTTAAATAAAAAGCTTTTGGAGGAAAAATCTTTCTAAATATAGTCTTCTATTTAAGTTACATTGTAGTCCAAAGGCTATTTATCAGGAAATAAGGATTTGTTTTAAGTTTATCAAGTGTGCTAAAACTCAGTCTAAGTTTTTTTTTTATGTTTAACCACATCAGTTAACAAACATGGATACATATGCTATCATGTTATTTTAGTTAAATAAATTGTTTAAATGGTTATTAAGGAAATGATTATTTTTCTCCTTCCAATAAAGTACAGCAGAAAAGTTGTCCAAATATAAACAGTTAACTTATTAAACCTCACCATAATTTCATAATTACCTGTCTATGTATTTCTAGTAGTATAACCAAATCAGTAATTTTTTATATAACTGTAAAAACTACTCTGAAAATGTATTATTCCAAAAATGAAACCTTCATATGGTTGTAAATATTAAGATTATACCAGCAAGAATGAGTCTTTCTGTAAAAAAAATATTTAAATCAAGTCTTACTGACTAGTGATTTAAATCGTGATTTAAATCATGATTTAAATCAATTTGACTTAAATCAAATCCACCCTGATTATTATACTGGACCGATGCCATTTAGGGCATTCAAGGTCAGCACCAACACTTTGAATTGTGGTCAGAAACGTCCTGGGAGCCAATGTAGGTCTTTCAAGACCGGTGTTATGTGGCCTGGGGAGGCTCAAGCGCCAAGGGGCTCCGGGGGGTGGGGGGCTCACCTTGGCCTGGCTGGAGCAGTCGTACCGCATCCGCTGCCTGTTTTTGTTCACTTTGCTCATGAGCATCTTCCCCGTCCGGAAGTCAAAGGTGCTGAGGTCCATGGAGTTGCCGAGGTAACGGGCCAGCTGCGGCTTGCTCCGGAATTTCTTCCCGCTCGGGCTGGGGGGGGGGGGGGGGAAAGAAATAAAAAGAGGGACGGGGAGGGAGAGAAATTATGGCTTCTGGGGGCCAACCGGGTGTGGGGAAACAAAATCTCTTCGGGAGCAGAGCCGCCCTACAGAAACAACACAGCGGCAGAGCAAAGAAAAAGGAGAAGACATCTTCCGTCTCAGGGGCCAAATCCCCATCACGGGGAACTTTTTGAGGGCCACCTGTCTCTCTTAGAGGGCAGGGCCATAGGCAAATTCTTTGCAGCAACGGGTGAGGCTCTTACCGTATTTTTGTTTTGCAACGGGAGACAAAACGAGGTTTCCGGACACCAAACCCTCGTCCCTTAAACCGGGCAAGCGAGAGGAACTATCGCCGGTTAGGTGCGCATTCCAACCAGCCAAAAGCAGAGCAGCAGGCCCGGTGAGGGGGTGGGAGTCCCAGGGGCCGGGGGGGAAAGGCACGGAGGGCCGCATCCAATCCCTATGTCCCTCAAAGTCCACAAGCGTGAAAGAGAAGCGCTTTACTGCTAAAGCAACTGAAGGAGGGAGAATGCGGAGAGAGTCATTGTTCGAAATTAGCCAGGGGCATTTTGCTCCTGGCTATCGGCCGCTTGCGACCAAGCGGAGATGCCCGGGCGCCAGGATCGTCGCCTGACGTCTCTGCCGCTCGAAGCATTTGCTGTGTCGAGCTATTTCAGTGGCTTTTGTTCGATTCGCGAACTTTTTCCAGAAGTCGAACGTGCTCCGTTTTGAGCGTTAACGCTTAGGTCTGTTTTTGCTACTTATTTTGCGTTTTTTCGGCTCTTTTCCGTTTTGTTTTTGCGACTGTGTGGAACCCACTTCGGCTACTGATTGATTGATTGTGTGACTGCAGTACATTGTTTATTGCTTTCATTTCATGGATCAACGGTCTGGTTAGACAGTAAAATCCATGTCAAATGGATGGTTTAGGGGTTGTTGTTTAAAGCCTGGAACGGATTAATCCGCTTTGCATTACTTTCTATGGGAAAGAGCGCTTTGGTTTTGGAACGCTTTGGTTTTGGAACGGAATTCCCGGAACGGATTCAGCATGAGAGCCAAGGTACCGCAATGCTAGAATAAAGGGTAATTTACAGAATATGCAAATAGAATAAGTGAAGATATGATGTAGAATTAGTTAAGTTAGAACTTGAGTAAGGGAGATATAAGTGATAAGAATTGATAGGATAGTAAATAGATAAAGACATAAGATTTGTTAAAAATAGCAATATAGAATATGTAAGGAGAAGTAAGAGGCAAGATAATAAAAGAAATATTAGTAAGAAGAACATAGCATTAGATGATGAGAAGAAATTGCTAAAGATGATATACATTGAAACGCAGAGGGAAAGACAGGAGGAAGTCAAACCAAAATGTTAAGGAAATAAGATAGGGAAATTTAAGACTATTGTGTGTATTTTGTGTACCGTGTTTCTCCTAAAATAAGACACCGTCTTATATTTTCCCCCCCTCAAAAAAACACAGTATGGCTTATTTTCGGGGGATGTCTTATTTTAACTGCTCCGCGCCGGTACGCAGCTTAAGCAGGCATCCGCAAACTTCGGCCCTCCAGATGTTTTGGACTAAAATTCCCATCATCCCTGACCACTGGTCCTGTTAGCTAGGGATGATGGGAGTTGTAGTCCCCAAACATCTACAATTTGGGACTACAATTCCCATCATCCCTGACCACTGGTCCTGTTAGCTAGGGATCATGGGAGTTGTAGTCCCCAAACACCTACAATTTGGGACTACAATTCCCATCATCCCTGACCACTGTTCCTGTTAGCTAGGGATCATGGGAGTTGTAGTCCCCAAACACCTACAATTTGGGACTACAATTCCCATCATCCCTGACCACTGTTCCTGTTAGCTAGGGATCATGGGAGTTGTAGGCCAAAATATCTGGAGGGCCGCAGTTTGGGGATGCCTGGTCTTAAGGGAGAGGCGCCACATCCCTATGTCTTATTTTCCGGGGATGGCTTATATTTCTCAAATGTGTAGAAATCCTGCTACGGCTTATTTTATGGCTACGTCTTATTTGAGGAGAAACAGGGTATGTGTATTTTTTGTAGTTTGTTTGTGATATTGTAATGTGATAAGTTGTGTGTAATGTGTAAAACCCAATAAAAATTAATAAAATAAAAAAGAGAACCAAGGTACCGCTGTAATATCATTCGCTGCTCCTGCAAACGCAGGATTTCAGCGCGTGCAAAAGGTAAAAGCGCGTAACAAGCCTCCGAAACTTGAAACCCCTGCAACTCTGAAGTTTCGGATGCTTCGGTGGGAGAGGGAAGCCTCCCACCGCGGGGGCCTGCAAGCGAGGGAATGTCTCCCCTTTGTGAAAAGCAAGCGCAAAGTGACTTCTGCTTGCGCGACTCCCCCCCTCCAAGATTTTTTTTGTTGTAAAGGAAGAAAAAAAAGGAGAAAGCAGCTGAGAAACGATTCTGCACGCTCCCCTCCCACTCCTCAATGTACGCTTGCTTTGTAAGGTTTTCAATGGCTTGCCCCGGCCACCGAGGAACGAAATATAAAAAGGGGGAGACCTCCCCCCTCCCCTTTGCAATTCTTTCGCTCTTTTATTTAAGGCGCTCAACTTGCAAATTCAGACTTTGGGGAGCACGGGGCGGGAGATTAAGATGAATGCAGCCCTATTCAAGGTGGCCCAAACAACCTTCCATATGTCCAGCTCGGCACGGGCAAGCAAAAAAATCTCTTTGTTCCCCTCTTTAGCGAGGAAAAAAAGGTTTTGCAAATGGATCCCGGCTCCTATTATCAATAAAAGCCAGCTTCGTCGCACCTCCCCTTTCTGAGCTCCAGACACCAGACATTTTTCAGAGCCTGGAAAAGAAAAAACCACGCAGAGGGCTTGCTTTTTAAAAGAACACCGCCCCCCCCCACCCGCCACTGCAAAAAAAACAACAACCCGCTGAGAATTAAACAATGGATGATGCAGAGCGGCTGTTTCCAAACTTTCTTTCTGCAAGGAAAGCCCTTCTGCGTTGCGGAGGATTCTGGGAACGGCTCCACGCCAGGGGCTGAATGTGGCCCCCGGGCTTCCCGTTCTGGCCCTTGGAAGTGTATCCCGTGCACGGGTGGAAATGTGCCTGCCAGGGAGGAGAACGTGTGTGTGTGTGCGCGCCTTGTGTGAAAATTGTACAGGGCAAAAGGCAAAAATTTTCAACGCAACTCCATGTTGGGTGGGGACATTGGCATTACCCCTTCACATCACGTTCCAGCATATCTATCATCTCTCGCCACTGCTTCCCATCGGTTTGCGTTTATCAAAGCGCGGTTTAATGCCTTTCCCTCTAACGTTCTGAGACACAGATTTTCCAAAGGTCTAGTTTCTGCTAGGAGGAGACTCTTGAGAGTCCCATGGACTGCAAGAAGATCAAACCTATCCATTCTTAAAGAAATCAGCCCTGCGTGCTCACTAGAAGGACAGATCCTGAAGTTGAGGCTCCAGTACTTTGCCCACCTCATGAGAAGAGAAGACTCCCTGGAAAAGAGCCTGATGTTGGGGAAGATGGAGGGCACAAGGAGAAGGGGACGACAGAGGACGAGATGGTTGGACAGTGTTCTGGAAGCGACCAACATGAGTCTGACCAAACTGCGGGAGGCAGGGGAAGACAGGAGTGCCTTGCGTGCTCTGGTCCAGGGGGTCACGAAGAGACGGACACGACTAAACAACTAAACAACAACAACAAGCAGATAGATAGATAGATAGATAGATAGATAGATAGATAGATAGATAGATGATAGGCAGGGGAAGACAGGAGTGCCTGGCGTGCTCTGGTCCAGGGGGTCACGAAGAGGCGGACGCGACAAAACGACTAAACAACAACAACAGATAGATAGATAGATAGGCAGCGGAAGACAGGAGTGCCTGGCGTGCTCTGGTCCAGGGGGTCACGAAGAGGCGGACGCGACTAAACAACAACAACAACAGGCAGATAGATAGATAGATAGATAATAGATAGATAGATAGGCAGTGGAAGACAGGAGGGCCTGGTGTGCTCTGGTCCAGGGGGTCACGAAGAGGCGGACGCGACTAAACAACAACAACAACAGGCAGATAGATAGATAGATAGATAATAGATAGATAGATAGGCAGTGGAAGACAGGAGTGCCTGGCATGCTCTGGTCCAGGGGGTCACGAAGAGGCGGACACGACTAAACAACTAAACAACAACAAGTTTCTGCTGTATGTGTCTGCGACTATAAGTCGACGGAATCGCTTTATCATATAATCTTTTCTTGCCCTCTGCACAGAGATGCCCGGGCAAATTTACTAAGACCAATAATTCAGAAAATGGCTGGTACTTCAGCAGAGTCTCACCTTGCCCTAATCTTGCAAGACAATGATCCTTACATAACCTTGCAGGTGGCAAGGTTCTTAAACTCCGTTTTGTCCCCCAAAATGGCCAATTACATAACTACTAAAGGTCTTTCGCCATTTTAGATTGCAGTTTTAATATCTCTGGGGGATGGTTACTTTTGACGGCCGTGGTACGATATTCTGCTATTGTGGTATCTCCGTATTTCCGTGTTATATGGGTTGTTTTATGTATGTTTACGTTTATGTTGATATATTTATATGGGCTTATAGCTGCAATAAATTTCTATCTATCTAAAGGTAAGAATTGCAAGCCTTTGCCCCGCCCACCGCTGGCATGCGGCCCTCAGGAGGCTGCCGGGAAGGGAAAGCGGCCCCCAGGCTGCAAAGAGCTCCTAGCAGCCCCTGTTCTACGTCCAAAACCACAATACCAGAGTCGACGGCATGCAGAGTTTACCCGTGGCCCCATATCCCATCAGGTAGCATACGCCGGGCTCCAAATCACATCCAAATAATCTCTATTGTGCTAGCCAAAGACCGTGGCAAGAAAACCGTGCAAACGCAGTCAGGAAAAGGAATACCTATATAACTGCCTATAAAAAAGCAGAAACCATCAAGATCGTAAAGTACAGATTGGGACTTGATATTTTTATTGCAACCCAGTCAGATGGCCAGGGTACAAATAATAAATTATTATTATTATTATTATTATTATTATTATTATTATTATTATTATTCCTATTTAGAACTCTGAATCTCCCCTACAGTTTACTGTGATTTGGTCAGCGTTGCCATATTTCAAAAAATGAAAATCAACAACAAAAGTTGTTGAACTTTTTTTTTTGTCCATCTTACTGTAGGCTTTGTTTCATTTTGAAAAAAAGTTTTATTTTACGCTTTAAGATTGCTTGTATTTTGAATTTCCGTATTTCCTAACAACTTTGGGTGACCTCTCCCTCACCAACCCTCCCCCCAAACCCTCAAAGTTATTCTCTTTGATGTTTAAAATACTGATTTCTTAATATGGGGTTAAAAAAAAAAATACGGTCCGTCTTATACATGGAGTCGTCTTATACACGGAAAAATACGATAGATATGGATGGGATGCACCCTAATCTTTTAAGTGCTTTGGGGCTCTCCATCCTAGCTATTAGCCACAAAGAGCCTTCAAGAATTTGCGCAATCCTCTTTAAATTTGCCTGCTGTGGAAGCGAATTGCTGAGTTTTGACCGAGTTCTGTGCAAAGGAAAAGCTGCTGGCGAACGTGGCCCCCGGGCATCCTTATCCGGCCCTCAAGACACTTTCCCAGGCTACTCCCCTCGCCAGTCCAGCTTTGCACCCTCCTCAAATACTGTGCCCAGTTCTGGGCGCCACAATTTAAAGGAGGGTGCTGACAAGTTGGAAGAGTGTGCAGAGGAGGGCGACCGAGATGGTCAAGGGTCCGGAAAGTGAGCCTGATGAGGAACGGTCGAAGGAGCTGGGGATGTTGAGCCTGGGAAAAGAGGAGACTGAGAGGAGAGCCACCTTCCAATATCTCAAGGGCTGCCACACGGAAGAGGGAGCAAACTTGTTTTTCTCCTGCTCTGGAGGGCAGGACTCGAATCCATAGCTTCAAGTTACGAGAAAAGAGATTCTGATTTGACATCATGAAGAACTTTCTGAGAGTCAGAGAAAGTGGAACAGTTCCTCTCTGGAGGTTGTGGACTCTCCTTCCTTGGAGGTTTCCCAGCAGAGGTTCAGTCATGGATGCTTTAGCTGAGATTCCTGCTTTGCAGGGGGTTGGGCTGGATGACCCCTGGGGGTCCCTCCCAACTCAAACACTTATGCCTGGGCTGGAGGATAGAGAGAGGTTCGCAAGTGCTTTGCAAAAGGCAAAATTCGCATTTGCTTGCTGCAACCCTGGCCGCTGGAAGTCTGTGCAAAGGAGTTTGCAACTTCCAGGCTGGAAAACATTCCCGACCTTCGTACAAACAACATGATTGTTGCATGAATGCCGTGGTTAGTCGGAACAAACTTTGCTGCAAACCGGCAAAGGCATACCAAGGCAGCCCCTGCCACCCACCTAGAGTTTCCTGTGCAGGCAAAACATTGCATGCCCCCCACGGAAACAACAGGAAACTATGCTATCTTCTGATACTCAGTTTCATTGTTTACTATTTATATACCTGATGGATGAGTGAATATTGCTTTGTTTTAAACTTACTGCGACTTTGTTTGGGATTGGATCGGTTATTATTAACGTTTGACGTTTTTATTATGTGGGGCATTAACAACAGCAACAAGAGACGACACAACAACAACAACAACAACAACAACAACAACAACAACAACAACAACAACAACAGGAGACTTGAGACCTCTCCAGGGTCATCACAACAAACCCAGCCAGATGGGCGGGGTATAAATAATAAAACAGAAATGGAACTTAGTAAGATTTTGGAATGCAGAAATAAAGAAAATAATCAAATCGTTGAATCAGGCACGTGGGGGCCCCCACTTTATCTAAATTAGGTATTTGAACGATTGGTATTAATAATCGTATCATAAACTGGCATTGTTATAATGAGGCCGTTATTGGACTGTAATTGAAAACTAATACAACACTTTTATACAAAAATAAATAAATAAAAATCCTTCTGATTCGCAGCGGGGTATCCCTAGATAACTTCAGCCAAGGAAGATGCTCTTTAACAGACATCGGTATGCAACAGGCTAACAGCCCCCTCCCCAAATAAAGAAACAGGCTGCAATTGTTTCTACTGCCTGCTGGCTATAATGGTTGTTATATGACAGGTAAAAAGTAAAGGTAAAGGGACCCCTGACCATTAGGTCCAGTCGTGTCCGACTCTGGGGTTGCGGCGCTCATCTCGCTCTACTGGCCGAGGGAGCCCGCGTACAGCTTCCGGGTCATGTGGCCAGCATGACCAAGCCGCTTCTGGCGAACCAGAGCAGCGCACGGAAACGCCGTTTACCTTCCCGCCGGAGCGGTACCTATTGATCTACTTGCACTTTGACGTGCTTTCGAACTGCTAGGTGGGCAGGAGCTGGGACCGAGCAACAGGAGCTCACCCCGTCACAGGGATTCGAACCGCCGACCTTCTGATCAGCAAGCCCTAGGCTCTGTGGTTTAACCCACAGCGCCACCCCCTAAGTGCCCCACAGCGCACCTATAAGTCTACACAACCGCATATCTAACCTGTGACAGCTGCAATAACACCCACCCCACCCCCCAAAACCTGGATAATAATAATAATAATAATAATAATAATAATAATAATAATTTATTATTTGTACCCCGCCCATCTGGCCGAGTTTCCCCAGCCACTCTGGGCGGCTTCCAATCAAATATTAAAACAATACAGCATTATTGGCTGCAATCGTATTTTGAGAGACCCACTCCCCAGCGAAACAACCCACCCTAGGTTGACTGTGGAAATGGGACCCATGTGAACCGTTCAGTCCCCATCCCCACCCTTGTCCAGGGGAAGCCACCTGTCTAGATCAGCCCCCTCGCCAAAGACCCTCACCTATGCAAGGGGGGGGAGTCCAGCACATGGCAAGGGAGCTAATAACAGGGAGGCAATCTGCAGCGGCAAGCAACTTTCCAATTTTTTATTTTATTTCAAAGGGCTGCATTCCTCCTTTCTAATGCTGTACCCAGAAACCTGGGCTGCAACGTGGGTTCTGTTCCCGACCCCCCTGCCCGATAATAAACCTTGGTGCGAGCAGCTCCGGGGGGGGGGGGGAGAGCTTATTATCTCCTGCATTCATCTGCCAGTCCGTTGCTATGTTAAAGGCCCCCGAACTGTCACAATGCCTCCCTGCAGCAGAGCCACGATTTTCTAGACTGAAAAGCTCCAATCTAGACTGAAAACCTCTGTGTTTACATTGCCGGGGGGGGGGTGCAGGCTTGTGCATCAGAGACACCCCTCGGCCAATGCAGACACCCCCGTAACCTCAATGCAAAAAGAAAAAAGAGACATAGAAATTATCTTTTCATGGCAGGAATATTCCCACTCCCCTCCCAACACCAGCGCAAAGGGGTTGCAGGCAATAATCCACATATTCTCTCCCCCCCCCCAAAAATAAATTCAATAGGGTGCCCATTCAATCTGAAACTCACCCCCCAACCCGCCTGCTTCTCCCCCCCCCCATACTTTGCAAAATCAAAACTAGCACTGTGTGGCAGCGACTCGCAAACGGGGCTGTCACTTGCGGCCTCCATCTCCCCCCCCCCCCACGGAAGCCGCGATCCGCCAGCAACGCCTCCTCCCCAGTGCATCTCGCGAGTTGCCCCCGCCACAGGACCCCCTTCTCGCAGAAGCGGGCGGGAAGCAGATCTCGCTCGACCCCCCATCCCCATCTGCAGCCCCCCCCCCCGGCCACGCCAGGCAGGGTTGCGGCGAAAGGGCATGTGTACAGTTGACGTCTTTGACAGCGCATTTTGCAACAGCAGCGAGGAAGCAGGCAGGAAGAAAGGCCGTAACCCCCCCCAAAAAACCCACCCACCCTCCTTCCTCCCGGCCCACCCCCACCCCCTTCCGCCGTGGCACATTCACCTATAATAATAGACATCACTCTTGCCAGCGGAGAGCCCCGATTTCCTGGTCACTTCTTCCCTTTTCCATCCCTGGGGGAGAGCTGAGCACTCCCACCTCTTCCGATCCATCGCTTCCATGAGGCCCGGCGGGTCGGGCTCGGGCTCGGCCCAGCCTCCTCCTCCTCCTCCTCGGGCCCCTGCCTGCCTGGCAGCTCCGTGGTCTCTCCCTGCCAGGGTTGCGGCGGCGGCGGTGCTTGGCTTGGCCGGCTCTGCTTTGCTGCAGGCTGCAGCTGCTGCTGGCGACTGCTGCTCGGGCTTGCAAGGCCAGGCTCGCTGCTGCTGCTGCTGCCGCTTGCAAAATGCGCCTCCGCCGGCTGAGAATGGGAATGGAACGTTCCCCGGGAAAAAGCGAGCTGTCAATCACGCCCGCCTCCTCCACCTGCTCGGAAGGGGGCGCTGCGCTGCCTGACGCGCCCGACGTTACGGTGCGTGCGTAACACTTCGGCTCCCATTGGCTCGGCGAGGCCCGCCCACCGCGGCGGCTCCATTCATCACCCCGCGCGCGCGATCCTCAAGCTGATCTGTTCCATCCTCTCGCGTAAACTTGCCCTCCGGCCGCGGGCGAGAACGGGGGAAAGGGCGCGCGCGCACGGAAAGCCGTTGGCGAACGTGTTTTGTTTTTTTTAAAGTTATAAAGCGTCCGTCTTTTTTCCCGCCAATTCGCTCGAGGCGAGGCGGTATCCCTCCGCTCCAGGCAGGGAATATAGTCCCCCCAGGTGTTTCCCCTCAGGAAAGGGGAAACACGTGTCTCGCCAAAGACACGTGAACGCGGAAAGGAACACACACTCTTCCCCCCCCCAACACACGCTGGGAATAAAAAGCTCGACGCCCGCCTCACAACAAAATGCCCCGACGCGCGTGAACAAAGCCTGTTCCCATTAAGGCAAAAGTCCGACACGGGTACAACGTCGGAACGCAACCAACAACGCCCGAAGGCGAGTTCGCCTTTCCCCTCACCATAAAAAGGCAGGACACGCGTGTACGACGTCGGGACACGCGAAGACAAGTTCCCCTCCCTTCCCCCCGCATAAAAACGCTCGACAGGTATTCAACGTCGGGACGCGCTCGCCTCACGCGAGTCTCGCAATCCCCCTCACAAGTCTCTCCCCCCCATTAAAAAGCCGGGCACGTGTACAACGTCACGACACGCAAGTCTCGCTTTCCCCTCTCACGAGTCCCACTTCGCTCTGTTCCCTGACGCGAGAACCCTGAACGTGTGAATGCGGCCGCCGGCTCCCTGCCATTCGCACTAAAAAAACAAAACCCTCGCCCCAAGGCAAGCCCCCTTTTCTCCCCTCATCTAAATTCAATAATAAATAATAATAATAATAATCTCCCCCCATCTCAGTTTTGCCAAGAAGGCTCTTCTGGAATCCCCACAGCCCCCCTATAGGGCTGGTCCACCCCACACCTCCCCGCCCCCTATGGCTCCTCCCCACAACTCGCACCATGGGCCACCTGCACCCCTAGCCCCATAGAACCCGCAACTCCCCCCGCTTGATGTTAAACACCCCCATGAACCCTCCGCCCCACATCTCCCTGGACCCCTTCCCTCTGTCGCCCCATAACTGCCCCCTTGGCTCAAATGGAGCCCCTCCCTCCGCCTCCCCTTCTCTGCCCCACAGATCCCATGCCCGCTTACTCCTCCCACCGCCCGCCCCCCAACACTTGCCAGACCCCCCCAAACACCAGCTTCCCCCACCACCTGTTCCCTCTCCCCATAGCAGCCCCCCAACCCTGCCCTCCTGCCCCCCTTGCTCCCACCCCGCAGCCCCCCATCTCCTTCCCCTATAGCCCCATCCCCTTATCAGCAGCCCCACATCCAAAAGAAGCCCCTGCCCCCTAGATCTGACCCCCATATCCCTTGCAACTCCCCTCCCTCCCAGGAACTCCCACCTGCCCCATATATCAGGCTCCCCCGACCCCCCACTTTTGCAAGATCTCCCCCCCCTCCCCTTGCATGCACGGTGACCCACACTGACCCCATTGTTAGCCGCCCCCTTTGCATGCATGCATGCAATGCGTGCCCCCCCAAGCTTGCAAAAGTGCCCCCCGCGCGCCCCCCAAGTTATTGCAAGCTCACCCCAAAGGAGGGCATCGGGGGCCCCCTCCTCCTCCTCTCGGCCCCCCAGCTCCCCCCGGCGCCTTGGCCATCTTCCTCGCCCCCCCAAAAAACCCCGGCAGTCGGAGAGGGCCGCCACGTGGTCGCAAAGCACGCGACCCCCGCCCCTCTCCGCCCCACAAGCCCCGCCCCACTGCAACCAGCTAGCCAGCCAGCCAGCCCCGAGGGGGTGGGTGGGGGGCAGAAGCAGCAATAGGGTGGGGGTGGGATTGGGGGCGAGAAGCACCCCACTCTTTAAACCCCACCACCCCTAAGAATGGGGGGCTAGGAGCCTGCACGGCCCCCCCTGAACTCAATGGCCATTTCAGTGGGGCTGGTTGCAACTTTAATGGAATGGGAGCCCCCAAAGTGGGAGAGAAGCCCCCCAAGTTTCTGTTCTGCGCCTCCCCCCAACCAAAAATCCTTTCCACCTAATATGCAACATTTTTTCCCACTCTTTTTTTAGGGCAGGAAGGAGTTCAACAGGTGGTGATCCATCAGTTCAACAGGTGAGGTTTCTTTATATCTTTATTGTCATTGTACAAGTACAACGAAATTGGATTTAAATAATAATAATAATAATAATAATAATAATAATAATAATAATAATAATCAAATAATTTAAAAAAATAAATTCATTTTTCATTTAAACCATTGTTTCCCCAACCAAAATTGTTTCCTTCTCTCCAAGGGCAAACCATCCTAAGGGTGGGGTGAGGGGAACGGCTTAACCTGGTGGATTTCTGCCTCTCCCACCCTAGCTGCACAGAGTTAGACCCACTGAATTCGAGGGGATTTAAGTGGGGCTCGTTAGGAGTGTGTGATTTGATTGAACGGAAACCCCCAAAAGTGAGAGAGAAGCCCAAAGTTTCCTATTCCGCACCCCTCTTCCAAAAAAAAAGCCTTTTCACCTAATATACAATACCCCCCCCCTTTTTAGGGCTCCTGTGCAATCAAAGCAGGAAGAAATTCAACAGGTGAGGTTTTCTCTCCAAGCGCATACCATTGCGGTGCTTTTAAGGGAAGTTTTTAATCTGTGATATTTTAATGTATTTTGATATTTGTTGGAAGCCGCCCAGAGTGGCTGGGGAGACCCGGCCAGATGGGCAGGGTACAAATAATAAATTATTATTATTATTATTATTATTATTAGAGGGTGGAACCACTTAACCTGGTGAATTTCTGCCTTTCCCATACAAATTCTCCTTCTTACCTTGACCAGCTCAATATTGGCTAGGGTTGCCATACATCCAGAATTTTTCCTGATTCTGCCGTCGGAAACCGTTTTTGGCTATTTTCCTTAAAAAAAACCCCTTCTTAAAATAAAAATAAAAAAGTGGTATTTTTTCGCTCAAAAGCTGTTCAGCCAATTTTTTTTTTAAAGCCTTTGCGTCTGGATTTTCACGTTTTGAAATATGAAAAAAAAATCCTAAATATTGGCCAAACCCTGTTTCCATTGGGTGTTTTATGCCTTCTGTGAATTAACAGCACCATTATATAATACTTGTTGTTGTTATTATTATCATCCCTAGATGTTGCAATAGAAGCACAATAATAATTATATAATAATTTATTATTTGTACCCCGCCCATCTGGCCGGGTCCCCCCAGCCACTCTGGGCGGTTTCCAACAAACACTAAAATACATTAAAATATGACACATTAAAAACTTCCCTAAACAGGGCTGCCTTCAGGTGTTTTCTAAATATCAGGTAGTTATTTATCTCTTTGACATGGGATGGGAGGGCGTTCCACAAGGCGGGTGCCACTACCGAGAAGGCCCTCTGTCTGGTTCCCTGTAGCTTTGCTTCTCGCAGGGAGGGAACCGCCAGAAGGCCCTCGGCGCTGGATCTCAGTGTCCAGGCTGAACGATGGGGGTGGAGACGCTCCTTCAGGTATACTGGACCGAGGCCGTTTAGGGCTTTCAAGGTCAGCACCAACACTTTGAATTGTGCTCGGAAACGTACTGGGAGCCAGTGTAGATCTCTCAGGACCGGTGTTATGTGGTCCCGGCGGCCACTCCCAGTCCCCAGTCTAGCCGCCGCATTCTGGATTAATTGCAGTTTCCGGGTCACCTTCAAAGGGAGCCCCACGTAGAGCGCATTGCAGTAGTCCAAGCGGGAGATAACTAGAGCATGCACCACTCTGGCGAGACAGTCTGCGGGCAGGGAGGGTCTCATCCTGTGTACCAGATGGAGCTGCCCTGGACACAGAATTAACCTGCGCCTCCATGGACAGCTGTGAGTCCAATATGACTCCCAGGCTGCGCACCTGGTCCTTCAGGGGCACAGTTACCCCATTCAGGACCAGGGAGTCCCCCACACCCGCCTGCCCCCTGTCCCCCAAAAACAGTACTTCTGTCTTGTCAGGATTCAACCTCAATCTGTTAGCCGCCATCCATCCTCCAACCGCCTCCAGGCACTCACACAGGACCTTCACCGCCTTCACTGGTTCTGATTTGAAAGAGAGGTAGAGCTGGGTATCATCCGCATACTGAGGAACACCCAGCCCAAACCCCCTGATGATCTCTCCCAGCGGCTTCTTATAGATATTAAAAAGCATGGGGGAGAGGACGGAACCCTGAGGCACCCCACAAGTGAGAGCCCAGGGGTCTGAACACTCATCCCCCACCACCACTTTCTGAACACGGCCCAGGAGGAAGGAGCGGAACCACTGTATAACAGTGCCCCCAGCTCCCAACCCCTCTAGACGGTCCAAATGCAACCCAGAATAAGAAAGAATGAAAGAAAGAAAGAAAGAAAGAAAGAAAGAAAGAAAGAAAGAAAGAAAGAAAGAAAGAAAAAGAAAGAAAGGCTTTCTGGGACTCTTTTGCAGCGCTACTCGAAAGTAAGCCCTTTTGAGTTCCTTCCCAGGTTTACTTACTTCAGAGAATCGTAAAATCCTAGAATGGAAGAGTTGGAAGGGTTCCCCAGGGTCATCTACTCCAACCCCGCCTGAAAATGCAAGAATCTCAGCTGAAGGCGAGATAATAATAATAATTTATTATTTGTACCCCGCCCATCTGGCCGGGTCCCCCCAGCCACTCTGCTCATCCCTGGAGGAAAATGTGGGATTAAAAAAAAATATATATGCCTCTCTCTTACCCCAGAGTCAGCCCTGTGGAACTTACTTCCGAGCAGACGTGCTTATTCAGAGTGCTGTGCCAATATATAAATTGTACACATTGCAATTTAGGAATTACTTGGCCTTGACATGATGGAATAACTCTATAAATGGAATAACTCTGTAAATTGGTATCTGAAGAAGTGCGCATGCGCACGGAAGCTCATACCAATAACAAACTCAAGTTGGTCTCTAAGGTGCTACTGGAAGGAATCTTTTTATTCTATAAATTATGTACAGAAATGCTCCAAAATAGGAAAATTGTATTTATTTTTTAAATTAATTAAAAAGCTTTCGTGATGGGACAGTGGTATACCCCATCTCGCCTGGCGCTGACCCCCAAATTTGCAAAAGCGTGGCCCTCAACTTGGCAGAGGAAGACGTAACAAAACTCCTAAACTGCGTTCCAACCCGACATTTTAAAGACATGGTACCCCACCCTCCCGGCAAAAGAATCATGGGAACTGTAGTTTCTTTTTGTATGTGTTTCCTTTTTCGTTGTTGTTGTTTATTGATGCTCTTGCGGGCCCCCCCCCCCATGCGACCTGACGTCTCCGCCATCCGGAGGTGGCCTGCCTGGTGGATCCTTGGATCTGGGCCGTTTCCACACACTCGCAACACACACCCTGTAGGATTCTACCCGCGGTATTTTTATCGGGACGGATTTCAGGAAGCAAAAAATATTGGGAAATAAGGCTTTGGAGCAGGGGCCAGCAAACTTTTTCAGCCGGGGGCCGGTCCGCTGTCCCTCAGACCTTGTGGGGGGCCGGACTATATATTTTTTGGGGGGGGGAATGAACAAATTCCTATGCCCCACAAATAACCCAGAGATGCATTTTAAATAGGTCCCTGGGCATTGTACCCCCACTTCAAGTACCAGCCTATCAACTCTTTCTATTGCTAGTCATCGTTTCGCTTTTATTAAAGCACGGTTTAATGTCTTCCCCTCCAACGTCCTTTTTCCTAGATTTTCTAGGGGCCAAGTTTCGGTCTTATGCGCCTGGGATAACCGTTCGATTGAATCTCTTCATCACATAGTGTTTGTCTGCCCCTTGTATTCTGCCGCCCGAAAGACTCTATTACTTCCATTCACTCAAAAATTCCCGGGATATTTGGAAGAGTCTTACCTCGCTCTTCTGTTGCAAGATTCAGACTCGATTATAACCCTACATATGGCAAAATTTCTGACACTTAAGAAACGCAATGGATTGTTATATACAGCCTGAAATTTTAATTTAATTTTTATCATATTTTATTCAATCGAGTATCCCTTTTAATCTATTTTAGTGTTAGCAATTGTAAACCAGACTGTGCTGTTTCTGTTTTTGGTTGTTATGTCTATGGGCTTAAAGCCGAATTAAAATGAGTTGAGTTGCATTTTAAATAAAAGGACACATTCTACTCATGTACAAACACGCTGATTCCCGGACCGTCCGCGGGCAGGATTGAGAAGGCGACTGGGCCAGATCCGACCCCTGGGCCTTAGTTTGCCTCCCCATGGTTTAGAGCATCAGTCTTCCCCCGAAACGGCAACTCGGCCGTCCGTTTTGGCGACAGCAACCCTGGTTTAAAGAGACATTTGGCGCCTGGCTTATATATCTGAGTTTCTGATGCCGTGAATCCAGAATTGTGATGTATCGTGGAAGTAGCAACGGCGCAAGGTTGCTACGTCTGCATTTAAGGCAGCATCATAAACAGACATGGCTTCCCGCAAAAGAATCCCGGGAACTGCAGCCTGAGCGTTGTTAGAAGACCTTTATTCCCCCCCCCCCCGAACTACGATTTCTGGAATATAACCCCTTCTTGCTGGGCAGTTCTGGAAACTGCAGCTCTGCGAGGGGAACGGGAGTCTCCTAACAGCCCTTTGCAAACTACAGTTCCCAGGATTTTTCGGCAGCAAAAGCCTCGATGATTCCGCTTCAAATATAAAGGGGAGGTAAAGGTAAAGGGACCCCTGACCGTTAGGTCCAATCGCGGACGACTCTGGGGTTGCGGCGCTCATCTCACTTTATAGGCCGAGGGAGCCGGCGTACAGCTTCCGGGTCATGTGGCCAGCAGGACTAAGCCGCTTCTGGTGAACCAGAGCAGCGCATGGAAACGCCGTTTACCTTCCCGCTGCAGCGCTACCTATTTATCTACTTGCACTTTGACGTGCTTTCAAACTGTGAGGTTAGCAGGAGCTGGGACCGAGCAACGGGAGCTCACCCCGTCGCAGGGATTCGAACCAAAGATACTGGACCGTGTCCAGAGGAGGGCAACCAAAATGGTCCAAGGCCTGGAAACGATGCCTTATGAGGGACGGCTTAGGGAGCTGGGTATGTTTAGCCTGGAGAAGAGAAGGTTCAGGGGTGATAGGATAGCCATGTTCAAATATATCAAAGGATGTCATATAGAGGAGGGAGAAAGGTTGTTTTCTGCTGTTCCTGAGAAGCGGACACGGAGCAATGGATTCAAACTACAAGAAAGAAGATTCCACCTCAACATTAGGAAGAACTTCCTGACAGTAAGAGCTGTTCGACAGTGGAATTTGCTGCCAAGGAGTGTGGTGGAGTCTCCTTCTTTGGAGGTCTTTAAGCAGAGGCTTGACAGCCACCTGTCAGGAATGCTTGGATGGTGTTTCCTGCTTGGCAGGGGGTTGGACTGGATGGCCCTTGGGGTCTCTTCCAACTCTATGAACCGCCGACCTTCTGATCGGCAAGCCCTAGGCTCAGTGGTTTAACCCACAGCGCCACCCGCGTCCTGTAAAGGGGAGATGGGACCTATATTGCTGGAATTCTGATGGGAGGAAGAAGGCCGTCTCTTCCTCTTGTGAATCCCAGTCGGCAATGTAAAACAACCGCAAAGTGGCATTTTCAACCCCAGGCCTGTGCGCAAAAAGGGCTCCAACATCGGCCAACGGTTTTGCGCAACATTGACTTTGCAGGGGGGAGCCCGTCTCCACAGAGAAGCAAAACGTCTACAAGAACAGCACGTCCCCGGCGGCTAAAAGAGGCTTTATTCATTGTGACATTATTGGCGCAGCATCTGCCCGTTCGACGAAAGGAAAAGGAAGGTTTCTGCACCGCCAGGGAGTTTCAGGAGTTCACAGTTTCGGAGCGCCGGCAGGTAAAGAGAAAAGGAAGCCTCTCCGAGACCAAACGGGTCGCTCTGCAAAGGGAAGGGAAAAGGAGAACAATTAAAGGATGTCGCAAAAGGCTTTGGTGCTTTGCAGGGACCGCTTAGACCAGTGATGGCTAACTTTGACACCCCAGATGTTTTGGAACTACAACTCCCATCATCCCTAGCTATCAGGATCAGTGGTCAGGGATGATGGGAGTTGTAGTCCCAAAACATCTCGAGTGTCAAGGTTAGCCATCACTGGCTTAGACAATGAGGACAGCCGAAGCAGATTCAGTGTTCGAAATTAGCGTTTTGCGCCTGGCTAGCGGGCACTTGTGAAGTGAAGATGCCAATATATATACACAGACTGTCCCTGGATCGAGGGACTTTTCTTCTTTAGCTTCGCTTGGGCTCCGTGCCTACGCAGAAGGGGAGTCGTTCCCGGCGCCACACAACCCCGTTTGCGGAGACGCTTCCAAGGCCACCCCAGTTCCAAGGTGGGGGACGGAATCATTGCCTAGGAAAGTCATGGTTCCCTCCAGAACCGATATCAAAGCACGAGGGTCGCCTCCTGAAAGGAGCGGCCGCAAAATAATAATAATTTATTATTTATACCCCGCCCGTCTGGCTAGGTTTCCCCAGCCACTCTGGGCAGCTTCCAACAGAATATTAAAATACCTATTAAGCATTAATAGCTTCCCTAAACAGGGCTGCCTTCAGATGTCTTCTAAAAGTCAGATAGTGGTTTATTTCCTTGACATCTGATGGGAGGGTGCCACCACCGAGAAGGCCCTGTGCCTGGTCCCTTGTAACCTCACTTCTCGCAGGGAGGGAACCGCCAGAAGGCCCTCTGGAGATGGACCCCGGTGTCCGGGCAGAACGATGGGGGTGGAGACGCTCCTTCAGGGATACAGGATCAATTAGGGCTTTCAAGGTCAGCACCAACACTTTGAATTGTGCTCGGAAACGTACTGGCCCGGATTTACCCTGGGTTAAACTAAAACCAACCCTGGCCTTTATGGTTTGATTGGTGGGCTACTTAGAAATGAGGCTGCATTTTAAACTTTAAATCGTATTTTAATCTGCATTTTAATTGATTGTTTTGTATGTTTTGTAGTGATTTTATGGGTGTTAGCCGCTCTGAGCCCAGTCTTGGCTGGGAAGGGCGGGGTATAAATAAAAAAATATTATTATTATTATTATTATTATTATTATTATTATTATTATTATTCTCCAAAGAGGACCCACCTCCTTGCGGGGAAGGGCTCGCCGCTCAGTCGTCTTTCTTAAACTTGCCGTTGATCCAAGGTACGTAGTCGAGGATGAGCCTCCAGTCCGTGGCCCACACCACCCCCACGGCTCCCACGGTGCCCCACATGCTCAGCGTAGGGATCCTGCGGGAAGGAGAGAGAACAGAAGCGGTGCTCATGTACCCCTGGGCATGTTTGAGACGTAACTGTGTGCAGTTCGCATGGAGCTTTCGGAACCACAGGATTGCTGGAAGGGACCGCCAAGGGTAATCCAGTCCAACCCCCCCCCCCAGCAATCTCAGCCAAAGGATCCCTGACATAGATGGCCACTCAACCTCTGTTTAAAAAGCCTCCAAGGAAGGAGAGTAGTAGTAGTAGTAGTAGTAATAATTTATTACTACTACTACTAATTTATTACTTATACCTCACCCATCTGGCTGGGTTTCCCCAGCCACTCTGGACAGCTCCCAACAAAAGATTAAAAATACACTAAAACATCAGACATTAAAAACTTCCCTAAACAGGGCTGCCTTCAGATGTCTTCTAAAAGTCAGATAGTTGCTTATTTCCTTGACATCTGAAGGGTGGGCCACCACCGAGAAGGCCCTCTGCCTGGTTCCCTGTAGCTTTGCTTCTCGCAGGGAGGGAAATGCCAGAAGACCCTCGGGAGATGGACCTCAGTGTCCGGGCAGAACGATGGGGGTGGAGACGCTCCTTCAGGGATACAGGAAGGAGATACAGGAAGAGGGCCTTCTCGGTAGTGGCGCCTGCCCTGTGGAACACCCTCCCAGCAGAGGTCAAAGGGATCAACAACTACATGACCTTTAGAAAATACTAAAAAGGCAGCCCTGTTTAGGGAAGTTTTTAACCTGTGATATTTTGATGTATTTTAATATCTGTTGGAGGCCGCCCAGAGTGGCTGGGGGGACCCAGCCAGATGGGCGGGGTACAAATAACAAATTATTATTATTACTAAGCTGACCATGGTTGGTTCCTGTGGCGGTGAGTTCCGCAGGTTAACTGGTTGGGGGGGGGGAGGAAATGTCATTTCTGGCCCTGAATTTCCCAGCAAGTCAGTCCACGTGTGTCCTACTTCCTCCAATTTCAGGGGGGGGGGTTAGTTTTTTGGGGGTGTGTGTGACCCCCACCCTTTAGAGCAGGGCTGGGCGGGGCCAAAGCGAGGCCCCACCCCTTCTCCGACCTTCCCCACCCCCCACTCACCAGTTGCGCAGGAGCTGCCCGTAACGGGGGCCCATGTACTTGCTCAGCATCCTCCCTGGCCCCCCGGCTCCAGCGCCTTTCCGCCTGGAAGGTCACCTCTCCCTCGCGCGTGCGCACACCGCCCCTTTCCCCCTCCGACGTGCGCTCGCTTCCTTCCGGCGTGCGTGCGTGCCTTCCCGCTCCGTTTTGACGTTCGCGCGTGCGCAGTGTCGCCTGTGCCGCTCCTAGTACGTATATAGACCTCTCAAGAGTCGCCAACGCGCCGCCGGATTGCGAGCTTGCTTTTTTCGCGCGCCGGGATAACGCCCCCCCCCGACTCTCTGCCTCCATGGGAACGTTTCCCAAAGAAATGAATCCAGCGCCATCTAGCGGCCAAAGCCGCGTAACGGCACAAGTTCCTAGGCAAGCACGTTAAGCTGGACGACAGCCCTGCAGTGTAGTCCATTATTATTATTATTAGCTTATGATAAAACACCACAAATACAGCTTTACTATATTTATTTCTGCATTTATGTTATTATTATTATTTTTATTATTATCATTAGCCTGTGATAGAACAGCTATAATACAGCTATAATAATAATAATAATAATAATAATAATAATAATACCTCCCTCTTCCCGCAAGGTCTCACAAGATAAAACCACAATATAGATTCATGGACATTGTCCGGCGATTGTTGATGAATCCCAGGCTAAAAATCTCCAAAAACCAAACAACGCACTCAGTTTGCAGCAAAGACATGCCCCAAATCTGGTATTCCTTTGATCTGAATGTTAGACGCTTTTAAGTACTTTTAAAATGCAAACATATGCGTTTGCCGCCTGCTTTTTATTTAATGGGAGAGAGAGAGACCACTATAATAATAATAATAATTTATTATTTTTACCCCGCCCATCTGGCCGAGTTTCCTCAGCCACTCTGGGCGGTTTCCAGGCAAATGTTAAAACAATACAGCATTAAATATTAAAAACTTCCCTAAACAGGGCTGCCTTCAGATGTCTTTTAAAAACAGGATAGCTGCTTATTTCCTTGACATCTGCTGGAAGGGCGTTCCACAGGGAGGGCGCCACTACCGAGAAGGCCCTCTGCCTGGTTCCCTGTAACCTCACTTCTCGCAGGGAGGGAACCGCCAGAAGGCCCTCGGTGCTGGACCTCAGTGTCCGGGCTGAACGATGGGGGTGGAGACGCTCCTTCAGGTATACAGGACCGAGGCCGTTTAGGGCTTTAAAGGTCAGCACCAACACTTTGAATTGTGCTCGGAAACGTACTGGGAGCCAATGCAGATCTCTCAGGACCGGTGTTATGTGGTCCCAGCGGCCGCTCCCAGTCCCCAGTCTGGCTGCCGCATTCTGGATTAATTGCAGTTTCCGGGTCACCTTCAAAGGTAGCCCCACGGAGAGCGCATTGCAGTAGTCCAAGCGGGAGATAACCAGAGCATGCACCACTCTGGCGAGACAGTCTGTGGGCAGGTAGGGTCTCATCCTGCATACCAGATGGAGCTGGTAGACAGCCGTCCTGGACACAGAATCAACCTGCGCCTCCATGGACAGCGGTGAGTCCAAAATGACCCCCAGGCTGTGCACCTGGTCCTTCAGGGGCACAGTAACCCCATTCAGGACCAGGGAGTCCCCCACACCCGCCCGCCCCCTGTCCCCCAAAAACAGTACTTCTGTCTTGTCAGGATTCAACCTCAATCTGTTAGCTGCCATCCATCCTCCAACTCCAACTATATATATATTTTTAAAAATCAACCTCGCGAGAAGACTGTGGGCGCGCGACTCTATAATTTAAAAAAGATCTATGGTCAAGCATTGCCCGCTTTGCTTTAACGCGCCTGCGCGGCGCCAGCTTTCTGCCTCATTCCATTGCCCTCCTTGTCAAAGGACCCCCGCCAAGTTGTTTTGTTTTCAAGGAGAGCGGGGAGTGCGCTGTCTACTGCAGTGCCTGATTAATATCAGGGAAGGATTCCCTTTAGATGTGATAGTTTCAATTCAGCAGTATTAAGGGCAGCAAGACTTAACAAAATGCCTGCAAAAAGTAATGCACCAGGCATAATTTCCAAATGTGCTTTTGAGTTTTCAAAACAATGAGCGCAGCCAGGATCCTACCAGCCATTTCAAAAACTCCACATTTGTAAATCGCAGCAAATAAACTTGTGCAAAGTTAACCAGTTGCACTTAACCTTGTGCACCTGGGGTACTATTTAATTTAAATATATATTGGTGCAATATATATTTATATATAAATAAAGCTACCTTACTCACAGGTGCACATTGCACCAAGACAAAGACTTAATTTAAAAGCACTTTTAATTAAAACAAAATGTGTATTTTAATGCGCATTTTAGCCTTTGCAATTGACCTCTGAGTGGCATGTTTCTTTCTTTCCGGTTGGTGCGTCAGTTTAAAAAGTTTTATGCAAATATTAATAAAGGCAGCGCCCCATCCTTCCTAGCAAAGGCAGCTTCCTAAACCCTGCCCCAGCCATTGTTGCATATCTACAGTGATAAAGTGCAAGTGTCTCTGCGTCCAGTCCCTGTGTCCGTCCCTGTGTCCTACTGCGCATGTGCCCCACGGACACAGGGATTGGAGCGCAGAGACTTCGGGCGGCCGGGCTGTTGAAGCGGCGGGTGCGCGCTCGCGTGGACTTACTTCTAAGCGGCAGCGGCCGTTACAAGTGGCGGCTGAGTTGGCCTGCCGGGGCGTGGCTGGTGCCAGTGCCGCCGCCGCCGCGATGCGCCTCCTGCGCTGCCTGCTGAAGGGCCATTCGGCGCTGGCCGGGGCGCCCAAGTACATCGAGCACTTCAGCAAGTTCTCGCCGTCCCCGCTTTCCATGATGCTCTGGCGCCCGTTAATTTAACGGGCTTAAAGTCTACTAGTCAATAATAATTTGTTCCGCAATTGCCTGCATTTGACAGATTTCAAGGCCCTCTTAGCTAAAGGGGCGGAGAACCCACGGCTCTCAAAATGTTGCTCCCAGCTCCCATCACCCCTGACCATTGAGCTGGCTGGCTAATGGAAGCTGGGAATCATAGAATCACTGGAAAGGGACCCCCAGGGGTCATCCAGTCCAACCCCCTGCAATGCAGGAATCTCAGCTAAAGCATCCACGACAGATGGCCACCCAATCTCTGCTTCAAAACCTCCGAGGAAGGAGAGCCGGCCACCTTCCGTCCCGCGGTCAAACAGCTCTTGCCGCCAGAAAGTTCTTCCTTGTGTTTAGTCGGAATCTCCTTCCTTGTCACTTGAAGCCACAGGTTCGAGTCCTGCCCTCCGGAGGAGAAAGCAAGCTCGCTCCATCTTCCATGTGACAGCCCTTGAGATATTGGGACTATATGGAACTCGCCGAACTGACCGGAAAACTACGCGACCAGAGGGAGGAGACGGTGGAACAAGATTGGAAGAAATTTAAAGATCATTTAAAAAACTATTGTAAGATTTGAAGACTGAAAAAGGTTGGAAGAAATGACAGCTTACAGAATAGAAAAATAGGTTAAGTTATATAGACTTATGATTTTAGGTTAAGACTTATACAAGAAAAGGACATATTTGATAATAGTAAATGATGTTTAAAGATGTCAAGAAATTACTAAAGAATGATAATGAAACGCAGTGGGGGGGACGTGAGGAAGTCACCCCAATATGAACAGACAAGATGAAAGGGAAAATAAGATGTATGTTTGTGTTTTGTCTTTTTTGTATTTCTTTATCATGATTAATGTAACGATGTTAAGTTGTTGTATTTTTACCTTAAAACCCAATAAGGTAAAGGTAAAGGGACCCCTGACCATTAGGTCCAGTAGTGTCCGACTCTGGGGTTGCGGCGCTCATCTCACTTTATTGGCCCGGCGTACAGCTTCCAGGTCATGTGGCCAGCATGACTAAGCCGCTTCTGGCGAACCAGAGCAGCGCACGGAAACGCCGTTCACCTTCCCGCCGGAGCGGGACCTATTTATCTACTTGCACTTTGACGTGCTTTCGAACTGCTAGGTGGGCAGGAGCCGGGACTGAGCAACGGGAGTTCACCCCGTCGCAGGGATTCGAACCGGCGACCTTCTGATCAGCAAGCCCTAGGCTCTGTGGTTTAACCCACAGCGCCACCTGGGTTCCTTAAAACCCAATAATAATAATAATAATAATAATAATAATAATAATAATAATAATAATAAGACAGCCCTTGAGATATTGGAAGGTGGCTCTCCTATCTCCTCTCAGGCTCCTCTTTGCCAGGCTAAACAACCCCAGCTCCTTCGACCGTTCCTCATCAGGCTCGGTGGTTTCCAGACCCTTTTTTTCCAGGGCTGC
The DNA here is from genome assembly GCA_034641385.1 of Darevskia mixta. Lineage (NCBI taxonomy): Eukaryota > Metazoa > Chordata > Lepidosauria > Squamata > Lacertidae > Darevskia > Darevskia mixta. The sequence goes on along the minus strand of JAWWNH010000138.1, from coordinate 111,083 downwards.
ACCCATCTAAGTTCCACCTGTTGGAAGCAACAAGACGTAGGCAAGCAATATCTTTTAATTTCAGCAGGTCGGAGCGTGGCAAGCAACGGTGACAACCAAAAACGTGCCAACTGCACGTGGGCCAGGGCACCCACAAAATTCCGCATGAAGGAGACAGTCACCCACAAATTTCGACGCCAGCGCCATGCACGATGCATGGCACCCACGGGTCACAGGGCCAAGCTGGCACTCCTGGTGGGAACTGTTTATCCTAGAATCCTAGAGTTGGAAGAGACCCCAAGGGCCATCCAGTCCAACCCCCTGCCAAGCAGGAAACACCATCCAAGCATTCCTGACAGGTGGCTGTCAAGCCTCTGCTTAAAGACCTCCAAAGAAGGAGACTCCACCACACTCCTTGGCAGCAAATCCCACTGTCAAACAGCTCTTACTGTCAGGAAGTTCTTCCTAATGTTTAGGTGGAATCTTCTTTCTTGTAGTTTGAATCCATTGCTCCGTGTCCTCTGGAGCAGCAGAAAACAACCTTTCTCCCTCCTCTATATGACATCCTTTTATATATTTGAACATGGCTATCATATCACCCCTGAACCTTCTCTTCTCCAGGCGAAACATACCCAGCTCCCTAAGCCGTTCCTCATAAGGCATCGTTTCTAGGCCTTTGACCATTTTGGTTGCCCTCCTCTGGACACGTTCCAGCTTGTCAGTATCCTTCTTGAACTGTGGTGCCCAGAACTGTATTCCAGGTGAGGTCTGACCAGAGCGGAATACAGTGGTACTATTCCTTCCCTTGATATAGATGCTATACTCCTATGGATGCGGCCCAGAATTGCATGGGCTTTTTGAGCTGCTGCATCACACTGTTGACTCATGTCAAGTTTGTGGTCTACCAAGACTCCTAGATCCTTTTCACATGGACTGCTCTCAAGCCAGGTGTCACCCATCCTGTATTTGTGCCTTTCATTTTTTTTTTTTTTGTCTAGAGCAAGTTGCCGGTTTCAAATGGGATGTTAGCAGCCAGGAACCCTTGGGTCCATCTCAATATTGTCTACACTGACCGGCAGCAGCTCTCCAAACTTTCCGGAAAGGAGCGTCGATATGAGTTGATCCTGGGACCTTCTGTATTTAATAGGCCTTGCTCCCAGGTAAATGGGAGTCAGGGCTGCAGCCCCTAAAAGTCTTTTAAAATACAGATTCCTTCACAGACAAAAGGAAGCCCCTTCTTCTTGGGTTGCCAAGGAATGTCCTGGATTAAAGCGGCGAAATTTCAGAATTTCGGCAGAATCTTTTTCATTTTAAAGGAAACTCAAAAGTTGTCGAGTTTCCTAAACTCAACTTTGCTGAACAAAAGTTACTGCAAACAACTTCGAAATCCAGGGCATTTTGCTGATTTAACAGGCTGCCTTCGCCGGTTAAATCCCAGACACACGGCAACCCTAGATAATAAAAACTTCCCCAAAACAGTGCAACCTTGCGCCCATTATCTACTCAGGAGTAATTCCTATTGAGTTCAATAAGTGGAATCTAGGAATTGCAGCCTTTTATTCCCACCTAGAAAAATAAAAGAAAGAACTCGACGTTCCCGTCAAGGTCAGGCATGAAAGGGGTGGGTCGGAGCGAGAGAACCAGGAAAAAAAAGCGATTTTAGTACAAGGTAAAACCTTTATTACAACTTTTTCATTGATAGGTATACAACATCTGAGAGACAGATACGGGGAGAGGGAGGGGGGAAAGGTAATATTGTTATAAAATGTCAAATTTATTGCTACATTACTGTTATATACAGGACAGTTCTCAAAATTCTACTTTTAAAAAAGTTAAGGATTATTTAAAAATTCCAAATAATCCAGCCAGCTGTGTTTTTTTTTTCTTGACACTTGTATAAAATTATTATTATTATTATTTTTAAAAAATGAACACAATCCATATCTTGAGGCACTCGGAAACACAATTTTTAACCCCCGTGCTCCCCCCCACCCCCACCCACCCGATCCCAGAAATTTGTGATTCTGTTCAAAAATGTGGGTTCCCTCCCCTCTATTCTGTGGTGCCCTTCCCCACCCAACCAAATACTCTTTTTCTTTTCCATTTTCCTCCTCTTCCTCCTCCTCCTTTATTTTTAAACGGGGGGTTAGGCATATATATATATTTATACAATATATATATCTTTCAAAACTATAATGTGTATCTGATTTAATAACAAGGATTCGCAGCCACTTACGTACAGCTGGATTTTACAATGTAGGCAGCAAAAGGAGAAAAAATAAAAAACACCCCATAGCCAACCCGCCCCCCTCCCGAAATCCAAATACCAGTTAGGCACGACTTAACACCCCCTTGTCCATTGAAAGCAAAATAAGAGACGTTTGTCGAGTCCGTTTCCCATTAAGACTTAAGTCATGGCTAACTGTACCTGGATCGGGGCCGCTCACCCCTCCCGCCCCGCCCCATGAAAAAGCAAGGATCCATTTTTATCTTTTTATATATATATATAAAAAATCCCCAATAGCAACAAAGAGAGAAAGAGAGAGAGCCCCGAAAACAATCTAAAAGAGGCTGAAAAGGATAAACAACCTCGCCCACCCCACCTAAAAAAATATAGCTTAACGGGAATCAAGGTACAATTTGTTCTCTGCAGTGCGTGAACCTCTTTTTTTAAACAAAAAGTTAAAGTTTTTCCCACGGTAGCTGTTTCTCCAAAGACACTCCCCACCCACCACAAAAAAGGGGTTCCCCCCTCCTGTTTGTTTCGTTTTGCTGGTTGTCCCTTCCTTAAATTTCCTAAACCCCGCAACAAAAATAAATATCCCAAGATCCATTTGGGACATATCTATATTACAAACTTTAAGAAGGAAAGAAAGAAAGAATAAAACAGTTTCAAACCCGTTTTTAAGCTATCGTAGCGACCTAAATGCAGGGGGGGGCGTCTGGGGGTTGCAAGGAGCGGGGACGGGGGGGGGCTGAGCCGGTGGTGCTGGTTCGCCGGGCAAAGGACCCCTCACGGAAACGGCAGGATTCCTTTTAGATAGTTAAAACCGGTCTGAAACTGGTTTAAGAGTTTGTAGTGTAGACACGCCCCTACCGAAAAGGCCAGCTCCCCCCCCCCCGGCCGCCTTTTCCCGAACGGAACAAAAACACAATAAAAACAGAACCAAATTGTTAAAATAAAATACAACTTGGAGAAGGAAGGAGGAGAACATATTTTGAGCCGGTGGACTGGAAAGTGTTTTTTTTGTATGAACTGGCACTGGGAAAGGAAGTTGTCACGACTCTCCTTTAAAGAGAGATTTAGTCAGGGTGGGGTGGGAAGGAGGAGATGCCAAAGGTTATCCTGTCCGCTCCGCATCCTCTGCTCCTGCAAAGTCACCTTGACCCGGGCCGACCCCAGAGAACATCCCCCCTCCCAGAAAAAACCTTCCGGTTTGGCGCAGAATCGCCAGCCGCGGGAACAGGGCCAGAAATCAGATCTGCAAGGGGAGATGAATCAAACCAGGCGACGGGTGGAAAAATGGGACCGTGGCATGGGCGACACCCACACCGCAAAAAGGGTGCCCTGTTCCCACCCTACACAACGACCTTCCCCCGTCTCTGCTAGCCAAACGCCCCCCTCCCCCTGGGATGCCACGCTCAGCTTCTCTGCTATCGGAGGAGTGTGTGTGTGTGTTTCCAGAGGGATTTGCCCAAAGTCAACTTTCCAGGATATTCGAAACCTCAGAGTTTGCAGCCACCCAAAGATCTGTCGCCCCCCGAACCCCCGGAGGGCAAACTTGGGAGGACGAAGCCTGGGCGAAATACCAGGACAAGTCGATGCGCCCTCCCGAGACCACGGCGGCGATCTCCTCTCACCGGCACGGGTGCGGCCTTCTCCGGAGGGGCGCGGAGTTGCTTTCTGTCCGCAAGCGGGGTCGGAAGCTCGCGAAATGAGCTCGCGAAATGCAAAGCGGGTCCATCTTCGGTAGGAAGTCCTGCGCTTGGCCTGGGGGGGGCCCCCCGGGCCTCCGGCTTAGAAACCCTTCCGTCGCGCGCACCCCGCCCCAAAATCTCGCCATCTTGTCCTCGACGCGGCTCGTTTGTTCTTCGTTCTGCCTCCAGCAGTTCTTTTGATTAAAAACAAAAAACAAAATCGCTCCCAACCTCCCTCCTTTTGTTCGTTCCACGCCGGTTTTGCTCAGGTGCTTGTTTCGGAAAACGAAGAATCGGTGGGGACGTGAGCCGGTAAATCCCACCTCCGTCCTGCGTTTCAAAGACGGCGCTCTCTTCCAAAGTCCCTCCGGTTCCCGCGGTCTTACGTTTCCGTAAAGAGGACTTTGCGTTGCTTGTAGTGTCTTTGCCTTCCATTCAAGGGGGGTCACAGGTGACTTTTTTGGGGGGGCGGGATGGGGGTTTAAGATGGAAGCAAAGGGCACAATATAAGACTTCTTGAGAACCGTGTGGGATGGAGGAGACTCTTCCGGGTTGCGTTGCCATCTCTCCCCCCACCATCCCCTTTCAATAATCGACAGAGATGATATGAGTACATTCTTTACCATGGAAGCACCTATCCAAATGCGAGCCCGCCTAGTTAAATTCACGTTTGTGACATTTTTTTGCAGCTGAAACAACAACACTCTCCCTGTTCCCCCCCCCCACAATTCCGTGCTCAAATTTAGTTTCCCTTTTTGTTTTTAAACATCCAGTCCTCTTAATACAAACTTTTAATATTTCTGGTTGATCTTAATTTTTTAAAAAATAATATGCAACATTAACTATAGAAACAGCAGCAGAGAAAAGAGATAGAGGGGGGGAAAATAAAATAAAAAGCGGGTCGATTGGGGGGGGAAACAAATCTCTTCTTCTTTTTTTTACACGTCTTTTCCCCCCCTCCCCGTCGTTGCTTACAAAACATATACGCAAAAGAAGCTAAAAAAAAACAACAACCCCAAAACGAAACAACCCCCCCTTCCACAAAAGGCATTACTATGTTTGTTCTACGTTAAAAAAAATTATTGTAACTAATGTTCTTTTTTTAAAAAAAAAAAGAAAGGAAAGAAAAGAAAAATAAAATGCGTAGGCACAATTTCTTTTTTTCTTTTTGCTGGCCTTATGTGAAAACAAGCCATTTTGTATGTTACACATCCCCGCAAACAACCCCCCCCCAAACTCGGTAACTGTAGGATATGCACTGAAAGTTCGAGAATATAGACTTAAGGCAATCTTTGCTGTTGATTTTTTTTTGTTTCGTTTCGATAAAAACTTGTTGCTTTTCCTTTCCTTTAGAGAGAGAGAGAGAGAGAGAGAGAGAGAGAAAGAAAGAGAGAAGTTCCTTCTAGCGCGCTGAACTTTTCTCCGCCCGTTCCCCCCTCCCTCCCCAAAAATTGGACCGCACATCGGTATTTAAAACAGGACTACAGTTTCTGGTGCGGACACACGGTGGTTGTCGGGGAATGGAGGAGGGTGGTTGTGTGAGAGATCCAGCCTTCCCTTCTTCCTACAGACGTCTGCTTGCAGGGCGAAGAAAAGAAATCACCTGCGGAGAGAGAGAAGGGGTGAGAGGGAAACAGCGCAAAAGCCCGGAGGTTCGTTGCGCAAAAATACAAATCTCAAAAGCGACGCCTGCGTACTCCGCCATCCTAGGCTGCGTCCGGCCCAGTTCTGAATCGCTTAGCTCAGGGGTCAGCAAACTCTTTCAGCAGGGAGCACAGGTCAATTCTGTGTCCAGGGCAGCTGTCTCCCAGCTCCATCTGGTACGCAGGATGAGACCCTCCCTGCCCGCGGACTGTCTCGCCAGAGTGGTGCATGCTCTGGTTATCTCCCGCTTGGACTACTGCCATGCGCTCTACGTGGGGCTACCTTTGAAGGTGACCCGGAAACTGCAATTAATCCAGAATGCGGCAGCTAGACTGGGGACTGGGAATGGAGACCATATAACACCGGTCCTGAAAGACCTGCATTGGCTCCCGGGACTTTTCCGCGCACAATTCAAAGTGTTGGTGCTGACCTTGAAAGTCCTAAACAGCCCTGGATCCCTGAAGGAGCGTCTCCACCCCCATCGTCCACCCCGGACACCGGGGTCCATCTCCCGAGGGCCTTCTGGCGGTTCCCTCCCTGCGAGAAGTGAGGTTACAGGGAACCAGGCAGAGGGCCTTTCGGTGGTGGCGCCCTCCCATCAGATGTCAAGGAAATAAACAACTATCCGACTTTTAGAAGACATCTGAAGGCAGCCCTGTTTAGAAAAGCTTTTAATATTTGATGAATTATTGCATTTTAATATTTTGCTGGAAGCCGCCCAGAGTGGCTGGGGAAACCCAGCCAGATGGGCGGGGTATAAATTATTATTATTATTATTATTATTATTATTATTATTATTAAAGGACCGACCCTCTCTAGAAGAAACAAAACTTCCCAACCTGAAGACCTCCCGCTGTTCCCAAATAAAGACCCAGAACTGGTGAGGAGAGAGAGAGAAGGAAGGAAGGAAGGTGAGAGGGAGAGAGAGAGAGAGAGGGAAGGAAGGAAAGAAGGGAAGAGAGACATAAAAGGAAGGTAGGTGTGTGTGAGAGAGAGAGAGAAGGAAGGAAGGAAGGAAGGGAGGGAGGGAGGGAGGGAGGGAGGGAGGGGAGAGAGAGAGAAGGAAGGAAGGAAGGAAGGAAGGAAGGAAGGAAGGAAGGAAGGGAAGAGAGAGAGAGAGAGAAAGAAGGAAGGAAGGGAAGAGAGAGTGAGAGAAAGAAGGAAGGAAGGAAGGAAAGGAAGAGAGAGAGAGAAAGAAGGAAAGAAGGAAGGAAGGGAAGAGAGAGAGAGAAAGAAGGAAGGAAGGAAGGGAAGAGAGAGAGAGAGAGAAAGAAGGAAGGAAGGGAAGAGAGAGAGAGAAAGAAGGAAGGAAGGAAGGGAGGGAGGGAAGAGAGAGAGAGAGAGAAAGAAGGAAGGAAGGGAAGAGAGAGAGAAAGAAGGAAGGAAGGAAGGAAGGGAAGAGAGAGAGAGAAGGAAGGAAGGAAGGAAGGAAGGAAGGGAAGAGAGAGAGAAAGAAGGAAGGAAGGAAGGAAGGAAGGGAAGAGAGAGAGAGAGAGAAAGAAGGAAGGAAGGGAAGAGAGAGAGAGAGAGAGAAGGAAGGAAGGAAGGAAGGAAGGAAGGGAAGAGAGAGAGAAAGAAGGAAGGAAGGAAGGAAGGGAAGAGAGAGAGAGAGAGAGAGAGAGAGAGAGAGAGAGAGAAAGAAGGAAGGAAGGAAGGAAGGAAGGGGAAGGAAGGAAGGAAGGAAGGAAGGAAGGAAGGAGAGAGAGAGAGAGAGTACCTTTACATATGCCCCACGGGGTTGTGCCCATCTCCTAGACCCGGATGAGATGCCGAGAGCGCCATCTGAGGGTCCCAACGACGCCAGACACTTTCTCCTCTTCGCGGCGCTTTAGGCAGGCTGCCTTTGGGTTCAGGTTACGTTCTGAGACGAGAGAGGAGAGAGACAAAGCGGTGGGGAGGAGGAGGAGGAACTCCGGACGTTCGGGTCTGGCCACAGCCACCTGCAACCCCAACCCTGACCCGACCCAAGGAGCATCCAAGGGAGAGAGGCGAGGCGGAGAGAGGGATATAAGGATTGCACAAAGCGCGAGAGGGTCGGCATCCGGGCACTCGCCCCCTTCCCCACCTCAAAGCTGTACGCCCCACCGTTGCACCCCGCTTTTATGGGCGACCCTCTCTGCACGGACCGCGCACCAGAGAGCGAGGGGGTTGAGGAGAAGAGAAGTAAGTAATGTTTTATTACAGCCATTGGCCCATAGATAGACATTGTATTACATCCAAAGAAACAAGAAAATACAAAGAAACTTTCTAAATAAAACAGAATTTTTATACAATAGAAACAAAATTTAAATAAAACTCTATAAAACTATGTACACAGTAAAACAGTAAAACCCAATCGTGTAAAACCAAAATTTAGATCCAAGTTTTATTTGTAACCCGTTGGGTTTAACTACACTGATTTTTATGATAATTTTGGGTTCGAATAAGCTAACAAACGTATTGCAGTGATCCATTTCTCTTCTTTTGAGATAGTACGTTTATCAAAAAGAAGCGGCGCAAAACTTCGAGCCCAGAGCAAAGGGTGGAAGGGAGAGAGGCAGAGATGCGAGAGAGAGAGCGCAGAGGGGAGATGCGCGCAAGATTCGGGGTGGGGTGGGGAGCCCCCCGGCGCCGCCGTACCTCGTACTTGCTGCTCCAAGCCTAAAATGACTTGCACCGCCTGCTGGAGGATGATGAGCTTGGTCTGCGCTTTGTCTGTTTTTAAGTGAATTTGGCACATGCGTCCCAGCTCCTTAAAGGCCTCGTTAATGTCCCGGACTCGCACCCGCTCCCTGGCATTATTGGCCATGCGCCTCTCCCGGTCCCTCAGGTCCTTGTCTTCCACCGAGAGCGCCTCGTCTGTACTGCTGGGTTCACACAGCACCACGGGGGTTAGTCTGGGGAGCGGCGGAGGGACTCCGCAGGGAGGGCGGGGGGCGGTGCCAAGGTGGGCAGCGGGGAAAAACGTCCACGCCAGCGGCGAGCCAAGGCGGCATGGCACAACTGGCAGAAGAGGAGGAGGAGAGCCCTTTCGTTCCACCTCAGAGACAAGGAGCTGCCGAACGCTTCGGAGGCCGGGCGCGCCGTTTTGCGACACGGGCAAAATCAAACTGAAAAACCAGGTTGCCCCCCCCTATCCTCCGGGGCGATACAGGCGCTGTATTTTGACACCGTGGAATCGTAGAGGCAGAAGGGACCTCCCCCAGCGGTCTTCCAGTCCTACCTGCCTGCCAACTGTCTGCATGCTCTGGTTATCTCCCGCTTGGACTACTGCAATGCGCTCTACGTGGGGCTCCCTTTGAAGGTGACCCAGAAACTGCAATTAATCCAGAATGCGGCAGCTAGACTGGTGACTGGGAGTGGCCGCTGGGACCACATAACACCGGTCCTGAAAGACCTACATTGGCTCCCAGTACGTTTCCGAGCACAATTCAAAGTGTTGGTGCTGACCTTTAAAGCCCTAAATGACCCAGTATACCTGAAGGAGCGTCTTCACCCCCATCATTCAGCCCGGACACCGGGGTCCATCTCCGAGGGCCTTCTGGCGGTTCCCTCCCTGCGAGAAGTGAGGTTACAGGGAACCAGGCAAAGGGCCTTCTCGGTGGTGGCGCCCGCCCTGTGGAACGCCCCCTTCCATCAGATGTCAAGGAAATAAACAACCATCTGACTTTTAGAAGACATCTGAAGGCAGCCCTGTTTAGGGAAGCTTTTAATGTTTGATTGATTATTGTATTTTAATATTTTGTTGGAAGCTGCCCAGAGTGGCTGGGGAAACCCAGCCAGATGGGCAGGGTATAAATAATAAATTATTATTATTATTATTATTATTATTATTATTATTATTATTATTATTATTATTTTACCCCCTAGCAATGCTGAGATCTCGGCTCAAGCACCAGGGACAGTTGGGCATAAATCTGACATCAGGAATCACGAGACAGAGAAACCAGTAGGAGAACACTTCAATCTCCCAGGACACTCTGTACAAGATCTCAAAGTAGCTGTTTTATTGCAAAGGAATTTCAGAAATAGACTGGAAAGAGAAGTTGCTGAATTGCAACTCATTACCAAGCTTAAAACCATGGAGAGACCTGGTCTGAACAGAGACATTGGATTCTTATCTCATTATACATGACAAAGCTTTTTTAACCTTCTCACCCCTTGCTTTTTCCTGCAAGACTAATTGCAGTCGTTAACAGTCGTCAACAGGTTTACCTCTCCTATCAGCCTATCACCCATTCCCACCACCCCTCTGAGTAATACCCCTCCCACCCTCTCCCTATATATAAGGGTCTGGTGACTTCTGTCTCAGTGTATCTGAAGAAGCGTGCATGCACACAAAAGCTCATACCCAGAACAAACTTAGTTGGTCTCTAAGGTGCTACTGGTAGGATTTTTTTTATTTTTTACTTTGTTTTGACTATGACAGACCAACACGGCTACCTACCTGTAACTGGAACTATCAGAAGGAATAAGGAATAAAACAAAGGAAGCCTTTATTTCAAAATGGGAAGTTTTCAAAAATTTATTTGAAAAACATTAACGGTAGTTCAAACTCTGTAGCAGCAGCCTTTGAATAATTTCGGTAAAAACTTCGAGATAGACGGGGAATTTATGATAGAACATATAATATTAAAATTAAACTTATGATAATTGGAGAATTATAGAATGTATAATTATAGGTGTATAGGAAAAAGAATATTTGCTAATATTAATCAATGCATTGTTGTTGTCCTTTGTGGGTTTGTTTGACTGTGGGGTTGTTTTTTTGTTATCAGGAGGTGATGGGTATTTGTATATCTGTTTATTTTTGTATTTTTCTTTTGTGTGATGTAATAAAAAAACAAAACTAAATGAAAAAATGTGTAAAGAATGTCAGAATTTCGATGCTTGATCCGATCCTGTTCTCCCAGTGGCCAATCAGATTCCTCCAGGAAGCCCACAAGCGGACAAGACTCCCCTCACCTGCGATGTGCAAAAAAAGTGGTACCCAGAGGCATCTATTGCCTCCGACAACAGGATGTGGATGTTGGGTGGGTTGTTGGTGGGTTGGCAAGCCTTCCGATATGTGGCCCTAAAGACATGGCTTAAACTTTGTTTTAACCCGGCGGGCATGGCCCCCCTGATACTGAGGGATGACTTCCAATCATCGTGGGAAAAAGAGACTTTAAACGAAGTGCAGACCTGCGAACTGTCACATCTCTTCCTGGAATCTATGACATTCAGTCAAGCTAAAGTTGTGAGCCCTCAAAGACTGAGGGACATTGCTAGACAAGAGGACATTGCCCGTGTGAAACGGATCAGATATTCCAGATTTCACCAGCCCCTTATCTGGCGGAAATCCACTATGTGGAAAACCGTAGACCCCTCACAGCCGCTAGGTTAAACGTTCTGGATACGGCGGTTTTGTGGGGAAGATACAGGGGAGTCCCATACGCTCTGAGATTTTGTCCCTGTGCCCTGAGAACGGTTGAGTCAACTGAACATATTCTTTGGACCTGCCCATTTTATGTAGATCTTAGACAAAAACTGATAGCCCCACTCTTATGCCAACTGAACCTAGTAGACAGAGAAAGACAGGTTTTGTCTTTGCTGAGCAATTTTACTGGTACCACAACCCTCTTGGTAGCCAAATTTCTTTTTTTGGCCTTTAAACGCCGTAAGATTAAAATTGACAGTATTGACATGGGTCTAAATGTATAAGCTACTTCTCATGGTATGTTTTAGTGTAAAGCTTTCCAAGATGTTTAGACGTTTTTTAAATTTTGTATGGATAATGATTGTGCTCTGACTGACGGTCGAATAAACTGTGTTGTTGTTGTTGATGTTGGAGATTCATTCCCCGCGTGCAGCCATGGGTTTATTGTCTAGTTGCTGAGTTCTGTTACGCAACTGCGCAAACCTCTGCGGATCCCTAAGTGTGCCGGTGTTTTCTGGCACCGGTCGCTGTGATGTTTGGGCTGAGGGATGCTCAAGAAGCTCCCGAACGATCGCCCAGGAGGGAGGGAACATGCCAGCTGAGGTGCTACTACTCGTGTGTAGGACGAATTCCTGACAGCGGACTGGCCCACGCTGCTTGCTTGCACAATTTCGCTCGAAGCCTGCAAGGACAGGATCAGCAACCCGGCCCTCCCTATACAGGTGAAACTCCAAAAATTAGAATATCGTGGAAAAGTCCATTTATGTAAGCAATTGTTTTCATTAGCTACTGGAGTTTAATATATGAGATAGACTCATGACATGCAAAGCGAGATATGTCAAGCCTTTGTTTGTTATAATTGTGATGATTATGGCGTACAGCTGATGAGAACCCCAAATTAACAATTTCAACTTTGGGGTTCTCATCAGCTGTACGCCATAATAATCACAATTATGACAAATAAAGGCTTGACATATCTCGCTTGGCATGTCATGAGTCTATCTCATATATTAGTTTCACCGTTTAAGTTGAATTACTGAAAGAAATGACCCTTTCCACGATATTCTAATTTTTCGAGTTTCACCTGTACTCTGCACATGCTCGGGAGACACACCCCACCCAACACAGGGCAACGTTGATTTTCTAAACACGTACGTGCCCTTCGAAGGAGAGGCACTCCCCGCATCCCCTTCTCTTGTGTTCGTAGGGGATGCTGCCCCTTCGACTGGGTCTGCCTGCCTGCGGCTGGACTCCTCTATCTGGAGGGCATGACGTATGGGAAAACCGCGTCGCTGGGGGGGGGGGTGGACTGGACGATCCTCAGGGTCCCCCCCTCCCAACTCTACGATTCCACGAGCCAAAAGGAAAAGTGGGCCAAATCGGAGAGCTCTTCAGCCGGCCGGGTGTCGGCTCGGGGGACGCCAGCGGCCGACCTGTCCCAAACACGCCGCAACTTTGCTGCCTTCGGGAACGTGGCGGAATAATAACTTTTTAAAGGGGGTGCGCACCGGAGACTTCAAGATTAGGGGAGGGTGCGCCCGCCTTTCTGCTCGCAGGCTATTCCTTCCCCCGCCCCCCGCCCGGGTTTTCCTGTCTCTCTGAGGACGCAGCAAGTACAAGGTACAGGGTTGGAACCACCGAGGGGGTCACGGCTGGGGTCTGTCTGTAGGAAAGCAGAGCAGGGGGGGCAGAGAGAGCGGCAGCAAACGAAGCATATACACGAGAGAGAGGAAAGAGACCAGGAAAAACAAAATAAAAGGAGTTATACATGTCGCGGGAGGCGGAAAGGGAAAATAAAAGGAAGCTCCAGGGTGGGCTGCAGCAACGAAGGAGCAGAGCAGAAGAACGGGGCACAGGTTCTGTGCTGCTGAGGAACGAGACGCGTTGCCCCCCCCACCCTCCGGCCACCTCTGTCGAAGAGGAGAAGGAAAAACTGCATCGAACTCAAGATGCACCCATTTTGCAGATTCCGAGGAAGGAAAAGTTAAGGGCTTGCATGCACAGCCAAGCGTGGGGAAGAGACATTCACAGAGAGGAGGGGGAAGGCGGTCTGGCTCTCTTCCGCCGGGCAGAGAAGTGGGCTCGCGTTTTAGCCTCCGGCCGAGCCCCCACTCCCGACTATCTCTGCGCAGATGCTTTTATCCCTAACTTGGCAGCTGGGATGGAGGCCTCGGTCCAGTATCCCTGAAGGAGCGTCTCCACCCCCATCGTCCAGCCTGGACACCGGGGTCCACCTCCCAAGGGCCTTCTGGCGGTTCCCTCCCTGCGAGAAGCGAGGTTACAGGGAACCAGGCAGAGGGCCTTCTCGGTGGTGGCACCCTCCCTTCAGATGTCAAGGAAATAAACAACTTCCTGACTTTTAGATGACATCTTAAGGTAGCCCTGCTTAGGGAGGCTTTTAATGTTTATTGTATTTTAATATTTTGTTGGAAGCTGCCCAGAGTGGCTGGGGAAGCCCAGCCAGATGGGTGGGGTATAAATAATAAAGAAATAATATTTATTATTATTATTATTATTATTATTATTACTACTACTACTACAGTGGTACCCCGGGTTGGCCAAACTGAGAGAGGCAGTGAAGGATAGGCGTGCCTGGCGTGCTCTGGTCCATGGGGTCACGAAGAGGCGGACACGACTGAACGACTGAACAACAACAACCCCGGGTTACGCACCCCCGTATTGCGGATCTTCGAGGTTTTTTGTTTCTTTTTCATTCATATGCCCGCCCGCGTTACGTACCGCGACCCAGAACGGATCACGTACGTAACTCGGGGTACCACTGTATTATTATTATTATTATTATTATTATTATTATTATTATTATTATTATTATTCAACCCCCTCATTGCAAATCAGGTTCATTATCAAAATTTTCAGCGTTTTTCAGTGGTTTGCAACAAGCATTTTCAGCTCAATTTTGGGGGGCCCGCTTCTTGCGCCGAGCTTATTTCCCTGGCTTCATTTGCTCCTTTGCAAACCGCCGGGAGCCTGCAAATGTTGACCCCTAAACCCGGTTTTGCAATGGTTTCCGACTGCAGCTGTACATAGCAGTTTGGGGCAGAAGAGGAAAGCGACAATGCGCGGGAGCCCCACCCCACCCCGCAGAGGCGCGAGGGGTTCGCGGCATGCAGGAAGCGCAACGCTTGCTCCCCCTTATTTCCGGCGCGGGGGAAAACAACGGGGGAAGCGAGGGGTTGCGAAAAGGCAGCAGAGAAAAGCAAAACGGCGACGGACGACCCGCTAAAAACCCCCGACAACAGAGACCCCCCAAATGGCAAAACAAAACCAAGACGCGAGAGTTTCAAGGGGTTGGGAGAACGTCAGCAGGATACGGAGAGGAGCGCCAGGGGCGAGGGGTTTGGGGAGGGCGAGACAGACAGCCCCTTGCCGCTCGGAAAACGTCACCACATCGGAAGCCTCCACTGACCTCTAACTTGTTGTTCCAGATTCAGGATAACCGACACAGCCTGGTGGAGGATAAGCAGTTTGGTCTGCGGCTTTTCGCTGTTTAGGTGCAGTTGGCACATGCGCCCCAGCTCTTTAAAAGCCTCGTTGATGTCGCGGACGCGAAGGCGCTCCCGGGCATTATTGGCCACCCTCCTCTCTTTCTCGCGCTCGGCTTTTTGCTCTGGGGGGAGCAGGTCGTCATCCTCGTCCTCATCTTGACTGATGATTTGAAATGAGAATGAGACAAGGGGTGGGTGGATGGGGGACATTTTTTCTCGCGGGCACACCTCGGCACCGGGATGGATCGTGCACAAATAAGGGGATGGGTAGGGGGGGATACACAAAACACACAAGGCAACATGCCACCCACCACAATTTATTTCTACTTTTTTGCAATAGCTGGGACCAACGTAAACCCAACCTTCTCCCCCCAACCAACCAACCAACCAACCAACCACCGCACTTCTTAGGGCCAGATGGTTTGCAAAGCGTGTCCCCGAAACTCCCCCCCCTCCGAAGGAAGAAGGTGACTGGGTAAAACACACACACACACACACACACACACACAGACGTCCATGCAAACATCTATAGGTTCATCAGCAGGGCTGCAAAATGCCATCCCTGCTAGAAAACTTGGGGGGTGCCCTGCTCTCCCCCTTTCCTAAAGAAGCGAGTCCCGATGAGTCCGCCTATCGGGATGAGGTGGAGCAGTTCTGTGCTTGGTGTAGTGATAACAATCTGGCTCTAAATACTGCCAAGACCAAAGAACTGGTGGTGGATTACAGGGGAAAAAAGGTGGATATTCAGCCCCTGTATATCGGCGGGGACCAGGTTTTTGGGAGTGCTTATAGAGCAGGGTATGACTTGGAGCGCAAATACTACTGCTCTGGTAAAGAAGGCCCAGCAGAGAATTTATTTCCTCAGACTTTTAAAGAAGAACAATCTGAGTGAGAGACTGCTGGTGTCCTTCTACCGAGGCTCCATAGAGAGCATTCTTATATACTGTATTTGTGCTTGGTTCTCCAGCTGCACAGCCAGGGAGAAGAAGGTACTTCAGAAGGTCATAACCACAGCCCAAAATATTATTGGTCATCCTCTCCCATCTCTGGAAGAACTAGACAGTTCCCGTTGCCTTAAAAAGGTTAACAATATTTTACAGGATCCATCTCATCCAGGACATAGCCTCTTTGCACCACTGCCTTCGGGTAGAAGATATAGAACAATTAGATCAAGAACAAATAGATTGAAGAACAGTTTCTACCCAAGAGCTATAACCATCTTAAACGCTGTAACCAGATAATATGACCTTGGAGAGCTGTGATGGGTGTATGTGTGGCTTTTTTTGGTGTGTGTGTGTGTTTTGTGCTGCTTTTTGTTTTGTTTTTTCTTCTGTTTTTACGGGATGGCATGCAATTTCGTTGCACTTGTATAGCGTTGTGCTTGTACTTGTGCAATGACAATAAATTATCTTATCTTCTCTTCTCTTCTCTTATCTCTTATCTCTCCTGGGGGGTGTTGGAAGCGAGCCGGTTTCCTCGCTTTCCCAGCCCTGCTCACCAAGTCGTCGTCAGTCAATCAATCAATCAGTCAATCAGTCAATCACTTTATTTCAGCTTTAAGCTCATAATCGTCCCCCACCCCTCGACCTCCCATCCGTCAAGGGGCTTTGCTGGTCTCCCGCCCCAAAGGCCTAGGATCACGGTGCTCCCCCCCCCCCCCGCCCGGAAAGGGAACAGAGAAAGGGCTGAGACCTGTTCAATGAGCACCTTGTTCGGTTCCGCGACCCCTTCAGCTCCTTCTTCTCCTCCTCCGAGTTGTCGGCCACCGACGTGTTCTCATCGTCCTCCTTGTCCTCTCGCTTGATCTCGCTGGTGCCCGACGAGACGCTGGCCCGGCCCAGCCCCGTCAAGCCTGGGAAAGGGAAGCAGACGGGTGAGGATGAGAGACAAGGCAGCGGAAGAGCTAGGAATCTGCTTTTCTTTTTTTAAAAACCAAAAACCAAAATTGAAGTATCTCAACTCTCCAAAACGTGCAAAATACTGCTGGAGTGGCATTTGAAAGATGAAGAAGTGAAGTCGGTGATGATACATTGGGCACAAGATATTGGACATAATATTATGCTAGATGACTGGGAAAAGCTTTGGAGGGAAGGTATGAAATTTACCGCATGTAATGCATTGAAAGAAAATGTGTTAAAAATGATGTATAGATGGTACATTACGCCGGTCAAACTAGTGAAAATGTATAAAGTAGATAATAAGTGTTGGAAATGCAAAGAAAAAGAAGGTACCTTTTTTCATATGTGGTGGGAATGTAAAAGGGTGAAAAGTTTCTGGGATATGGTATATGGTGAGACTAAGAAAATGTTGAAATATACATTTGCTAAAAAACCAGAAGCCTTTCTGTTGGGAATTACAGGTACAGACATTAAAAAGCAAGACATTAAGCTTTTTCAGTATGCAGTGACTGCGGCGAGAATGTTAATAGCACAGAAATGGAAGCAAGGACAAACACCGACAATAGAAGAATGGAGAATGAAATTATTGGACTATGCAGAAATGGACAAAATGACGGGGAGAATCCGAGAACAGCAGCACCAGAAGTTCGTCAAAGACTGGACTAAATATACAGACTATTTAAAGGAAATTACTGAACTGAATACGTTGGTAGGACTACAAGAGGCATTGTAGATTAAAGAAGAAATATTGTTGTTAAATGTGAATTTACAGTGATAAGTTTTGAGGGAGATGTACGAAAGCAACGGTAGATATAAGAAATATAAGTTGAAATATAGAATAATAATTTAATAATAATTTATTATTTTTACCCCGCCCATCTGGCCGAGTTTCCTCAGCCACTCTGGGCGGCTTCCAGTCAAATGTTAAAACAATACAGCATTAAATATTAAAAACTTCCCTAAACAGGGCTGCCTTCAGATGTCTTTTAAAAATATAGAAATCATAAAGTCGCTTGGAAGGACTGAAGGAAGTCAAGGCTGTAAAAAGCCAAAAAGGTTTAAGATGTGAAAAAGTAGGTGTATGTTACTACTGCAAAAATGTTTTGAAAATAAATAAAAATGATATTAAAAAAAGAGAAGTATCTCAACTCAACACGTTTATTGGAATACATAAAAAAGGGGACATACAAGCCATCTATTTATATAACATTTCTATATAATATAATATTTCTGAAAGCATGCAATAAATAGAAAAAGATAAAAGGGTCCTCATTAGTCACTATTGGACAGGCTAGATATACTGGCCTCGATTTCAAAAACCCTAGTCAGATATTGAGCCATAGCTCTAGTGAGGGCAGAGGAATCATCTCTCAGCAGGAACTGGATCGTAAGTTGGTTATTGAAAAGGGCACTAGGCCACATTGAGGACATTGAAGGGCCAATTCGGAAGATATTAGAGAGGGGACAATCCAGGACCATGTGGTCCATAGAGTCCGGCACATTCTGGCCACAAGGGCAGAGTAAGTATCTCCCCCAAACCTGAAACTTGGGGATGGATGGATGTCATAGAATCGTAGCGTTGGAAGGGACCCCACGGGTCAACGACACTCAGTGGTGACCAAACTTGGCCCTCCAGCTGTTTTGGGACTACAAATCCCATCATCCCTAGCTAACAGGACCAGTGGTCAGGGATGATGGGAACTGTAGTCCCAAAACAGCTGGACCACCCTGCCTGCTAGCCTGCTCCCTCAAATATCACTGGTTTGCTCATTTCTATATATGCCTTGAGATACCTATGAGGTTCATAAATTGCCATATAGCATATATTCAACACACACAAAAAGCGGCAATTTGTTGTGTACAAAGGACAGCTGGACATAGAAAGGGCCCCATTACCTTCAGGAGCTGAGGGCCGCATCAAACCTAAATCCGGCCCTGGGCCCCATCCTGGCACCCGGGTATTTTCACTTGGTGGCCAACGGCCAGTAAAAGTAAAGGGACCCCTGACCATTAAGTCCAGTCGCGGACGACTCTGGGGTTGTGGCGCTCATCTCGCTTTACTTGCCGAGGGAGCCGGCGTACAGCTTCCAGGTCATGTGGCCAGCAGGACTAAGCCGCTTCTGGCGAACCAGAGCAGCGCACGGAAACGCCGTTTACCTTCCCACCAGAGCGGTACCTATTTATCTACTTGCACTGGCGTGCTTTCGAATTGCTAGGTGGGCAGGAGCAGGGAATGAGCAACGGGAGCTCACCCCGTTGCGGGGATTCGAACCGCCGACCTTCTGATCAGCAAGCCCTAGGCTCTGTGGTTTAACCCACAGCGCCACCCGCGTCCCCAACACGGTTACCTACCTGTATACAAAATCAGGGAAGTCATAAAACACTTGGGGGGAAAACTTTCAAAGTCAGCAAGTTACTTCCAAAGGTACTCAAATAGATTAGAGAAATACGGCTATCTTCCGGACCAGTTGGCAGCGACCGAGCAACGGGAGCTCACCCCTTTGCGGGGATTCGAACCACCGACCTTCTGATCGGCAAGCCCTAGGGCTCTGTGGTTTAACCCACAGCGCCACCTGGGTCCCTCCAACGGCCGGTAGCCGGGTGCAAAACGCGCCTGGCGAATTCCGGCCAACGTTTGAACAACATATCGCCCTCCCCTCACAGTCCTCCGGGACAAGAACTCCGATTTAGCATTGGCAGGGGGTTGGGATAGATGGCACTTGGTTGCCCCAGAAAGGACGCCGGGACTTTTGAGCCTCGCGGGGAGGGGAAGGACGGCGTGGCGAGGCCCGCGACTCAAGCTTACCGCTGAAGGCATCCGAAGACTGGCCTCTGGTGAGGTCTGGGAGCGAGCTGGGCTGGGCTGAGAGAGGGACGTGATTGTGGAGGAGACTGGGGTTGCTGGGAAGGCCGTCTTCCGAGTGGCCTCCTGCCACCTGAAAGAGCGAAGGGAGATCCACGCGTCAAGTTTATACATTTCGTGACAGTGGTACACCTTGGTTCTCAAACGCTGAAAACCCGGAAGGGAGTGTTCCAGTTTTCTTTTTTTTCTTTTTTAAAAAATATACATTTTTATTGTGGATTTTCAGATTACATATTACTTATCGATATAACTTAAATAAAGATTATTTACAATAATTCTGTTGTTGTGCCATTATTCCAAACCCAAAAAGAATAGGATAAAGATACAAATACAGGTAAGTATTTATACCCTTTACTACTAGTAATGATATAGATTTGCTTTTACTAAAGCTAGATTCCATCCAACGTCATGGGTAATAGGTTTACCAAAGGACAAATTTCAGCACTATGTACATGTGATAATAAAACTATAGAATCCCTCCATCATATACTACTCTGTTGTCCCTTGCTGATAGTTGCCAGGACCAGATTTTTATTCCCTTTAATTTCAGAAAACTTGGCTGAGACCCCGGAGTCTCAGTTAATATATCTGCTACAAGACAATGACCCGTGCCGATCACTGCTCGTAGCAAGACTTTTGATTACAGTCCTTTCGTATAAAAGGGGAAACGGTTTACTTTATGACTACTGATCTCTCACCCTATTACCTGACTTAGTGGAGATCTCCCGAATTAAAAAGTACTGTCGCATCTATTTTAGTTAAGGAATTTACATAAATCACAATCATATATATGTATTGAATTATTTTAGCTTATTTATATATTTTTTGCCTTGTTCTATTTTACTCTGTTGTATCCAGTGTAGATGTACACTGTTTTTGCATATGGTTTTATATTATGGCGCTCTGGCCGTGAATAATAAAGTTGACTGACTAGTAATGATAATGCTGATGATAACGATAAAAGAAAAAAGAAGAGGGGGTGAAAGAAAGAAAAGAAAAAAGAAAAGAAAAGAAGATTAAAAATAATAATAAATAAACAAATAAATTCTTTAACCAGGCTTTGACTTCCTGCCAATACCCTTACATTTTTTCCTCAAAGTGAATGTACTTAACCCTGCAACACTTAATTATATTAACTTACAAATACATTCTTAAGACATAATGTGTCCTTGAAATATTTTCCTAATGCTTATCTATACCTTGTTACTCAAATGCCAACATAGATAAAGAGTTTTTACTATATTTTTGCACATAATTTCTATACCTATCCCATTTTTCAATGAATTTTTTTTTGGGGGGGAGTTCCCCCTCAAATTATTCGTTAATTGTGCTAATTTAGCAAACTCTTGGAGCTTGCTGGGTGTTCCAGTTTTCAAACGTTTTCCGGAAGCCAAAACATCCGCAGCGGCTGTCGGCTGTTGTTTCCGGGGCGCCTGCGCCAATCAGAAGCCGCGCCTCGGTTTCCGAACATTTCGGAAATCAAACGGACTTCTGGAACGGATTAATTTTGGCGCTTTTGTTTTTGCTCTTTATTTTGCGATTTCGTGGCTTTTTCGGTTCATTTGTTCTTGTGACTGTGCGGAACCCAGTTCAGCTACTGATGGATGGATTGTGTGACTGTGGAAATGGATAAAAGCTCCCCATCCAAACAATGACTACCATCAGTGCAAGTAAAGAAAAAAAATGAAATTTTAATTTTTATCATCTACAATACGGTCTTATTTATTTTATAGTACAGCGCACTGATTCTTGCTTTCATTTTATGGATCCATGGTCTCGTTAGGCAAGATACTGATTCGACCGTATCCTTGCAAGTGGCAAGATTTTTAACCTCTGTGTTGTCTTATAAGAGGCGAAATGGAATGTTACAGGAATTTTGAAAGTTTTTTATATGTATATGTTTTATATGTATATATTACTGGCTGTGTCTACTTTGTACGTGTAAAGGTAAAAGGTAAAGGGACCCCTGACCATCAGGTCCAGTCGTGTCTGACTCTGGGGTTGTCTGCTCATCTCGCTCTATAGGCCGAGGAAGCCGGCGTTTGTCCGAAGACAGCCTCCGGGTCATGTGGCCAGCATGACAAAGCCACTTCTGGCGAAACAGAGCAGCGCACGGAAACGCCGTTTACCTTCCCGCCGGAGCGGTGCCTATTTACCTACTTGCACTTTGACGGGCTTTCGAACTGCTACATGAGCTTAAAGCTGCAATAAATCTGATTGATTGGTCTCGTTAGATAGTAAAATTCATGTTCAATTGCTGTTTTAGGGGTTGTTTTTAAAAGTCTACAACGGACCAATCCGTTTTGCATGCCTTTCTATGGGAAAGCGCGCCTTGGTTTCGGAACGCTTTGGTTTTGGAACGGAATTTCTGGAACAGATTAAGTTTGAGAACCAAGGGACCACTGTATAACGGTTGGAGTAACCTAGCGTAACTTTCATTATGGGGGAAGAAAAAAGAATAAATTATTATGATATATCAAAAATCCCCACAAGAGCTCTCAAAACGGCAAAATAATAATAATAATAATAATAATAATAATAATAATAATAATAATAATAATAATAATTTATTATTTTTACCCCGCCCATCTGGCCGAGTTTCCTCAGCCACTCTGGGCGGCTTCCAATCAAATATTAAAACAATACAGCATTAAATATTTAAAAACTTCCCTAAACAGGGCTGCCTTCAGATGTCTTTTAAAAATAGGATAGCTGCTTATTTCCTTGACATCTGGCAGGAGGGCGTTCCACAGGGCGGGCGCCACCACCGAGAAGGCCCTCTGCCTGGTTCCCTGTAACCTCGCTTCTCGCAATGAGGGAACCGCCAGAAGGCCCTCGGCGCTGGATCTCAGTGTCCGGGGTGGACGATGGGGGTGGAGACGCTCCTTCAGGTATACAGGACCGAGGCCGTTTAGGGCTTTAAAGGTCAGCACCAACACTTTGAATTGTGCTCAGAAACGTACTGGGAGCCAATGTAGATCTCTCAGGACTGGTGTTATGTGGTCCCAGCGGCCACTCCCAGTCCCCAGTCTAGCTGCCGCATTCTGGATTAATTGCAGTTTCCAGGTCACCTTCAAAGGCAGCCCCATGGAGAGCGCATTGCAGTAGTCCAAGCGGGAGATCACCAGAGCATGCACCACTCTGGCGAGACAGTCTGTGGGCAGGGAGGGTCTCATCCTGCGTACCAGATGGAGCTGCCCTGGACACAGAATTGACCTGTGCCTCCATGGACAGCTGTGAGTCCAGAATGACTCCCAGGCTGCGCACCTGGTCCTTCAGGGGCACAGTGACCCCATTCAGGACCAGGGAGTCCCCCACACCCGCCTGCCCCCTGTCCCCCAAGAACAGTACTTCTGTCTTGTCAGGATTCAACCTCAATCTGTTAGCCGCCATCCATCCTCCAAAAGGACGGGCTGGCCCCCTCGGCTCACCCCTTACCAGGTTTGAGTGCCGATTGGCGATTGGCAAGACGGAGGCGGGGGGGAAGGATTGGCTGAGGCCGCCGACCGTGGCGCCGTGAGCCGCCGCAGACGCCGCGGACGCCAGCAAGTCGTGGATGTCCCTGTGGTTGCTCTGGCCCACCGCGTGGTTCCGGAGGACGTGGATGGCTTCGTCCAAGTGGTCTTCCATCTTGTTTTGCTTGGGGAGAGAAACGAGAGAGAGAGGGTATCAGACAAGCTACTTGCTCCGGAGGGCAGGACTCGAACCCATGGCTCCAAGGGACGAGGAAGGAGATTCCGACTCAGTGGACTCTCCTTCCTTGGGAGGTTTTTAAGCAGAGGTTGGGTGCCCATCTCTCAGCTGAGATTCTTGCATTGCAGGGGCTTAATAAAATAACAACAACAACAACAACAACAACAACAATTTATTATTTATACCCCACCCATCTGGCTGGGTTTCCCCAGCCACTCTGGGCGGCTTCCAGCAAAATATCAAAATACAATAATTCATCAAATATCAAAAGCTTCCCTAAACAGGACTGCCTTCAGATGCCTTCTAAAAGTCAGGTAGTTGTTTATTTCCTTGACATCTGACGGGAGGGCGTTCCACAGGGCGGGTGCCACCACCGAGAAGGCCCTCTGCCTGGTTCCCTATAACCTCACTTCTCACAGGGAGGGAACCGCCAGAAGGCCCTCGGCGCTGGACCTCAGTGTCCGGGCTGAACGATGGGGGTGGAGACGCTCCTTCAGGTATACAGGACCGAGGCCGTTTAGGGCTTTCAAGGTCAGCACCAACACTTTGAATTGTGCTCGGAAACGTACTGGGAGCCAATGTAGATCTCTCAGGACCGGTGTTATGTGGTCCCGGCGGCCGCTCCCAGCCCCCAGTCTAGCTGCCGCATTCTGGATTAGTTGCAGTTTCTGGGTCACCTTCAAAGGTAGCCCCACGTAGAGCGCATTGCAGTAGTCCAAGCGGGAGATAACCAGAGCATGCACCACCCTGGCCAGACAGTCTGCGGGCAGGGGGGGTCTCATTCTGCGTACCAGATGGAGCTGCCCTGGACACAGAACTGACCTGCGCCTCCATGGACAGCTGTGGGTCCAAAATGACTCCCAGGCTGCGCACCTGGTCCTTCAGGGGCACAGGGACCCCATTTAGGATCAGGGAGCCCTCCGCAGCCACCTGCCAGGGGTTGGACCCATTTCCAACTAAGACTCAATGATTTCATGACTGTGCAAGGCAGGCTTCACCGCACAGATGTTTGGGACTAGAGCTCTCCCCCCATCCCAGCTGGAGGGGTACCAAGTTGACAGTGAAATCCAAAAGCCCGAAAGCGCAGGATAACTACAGCCTGAGACCCTTCATCTCAGGTTTGTGGGTTCGAGTCCCATGTCTGAGCCGATAGATTCCTGCATCGGAGCAGATTGGTCCCTTCCGACTTTACAATTCTAGGGATCTATAAATCGCGTCGCGAGCTCCCTTTTCCGGAAGCAGAAGCGGACGGGAACGGGAAGGAGGCTTACCAAAGTATGAAGTGTCCCTTCGTAGCTCGGGGATAAGGCACCCTGTCCGCCAGCCCGGGGCCACTGCGAAGAACCTAGGGTGGGAGAAAAGCGAGCGAGTTGGTGCCAAGGGCCCAGGACAAAACACTGGCGAGATTTCTTTTATTTCTTTCAGAAAACTGACACTTAAAACTTTAAAAAGGCAGCCACAAGGCCGCTTGCAAAAAGAGCAAAGCCATGACATTGTTGGTGAAAATAATAAATCAAAAGCCACAGCGTAAAACCGTGCAAAAATAATTAAATTTAATGGGGGGGGGGGAGGCGGAGATCAAAATGAACGCCAACACCCAACATCCACAAAGCAGGGAGTTTCAAAAGGGCGGGCGAAAGGAGAACGGGCATTGTAGCGGTGCCAGTCTGCAGATCGAAGGGGTCGAGGGGGGGCGGCTAGGTCAGAGGTTTTCAACCCTTTTTGGGTCCACGGCTCCCATGACCCACTGCATCCATTCTGCGGCACCCCTGTGGGGCTCGGGAGCCCAGTTATGCCCCCCCTTCCCTGCAGCCCCTCGCCCTTTTTCGAACCCCCTCCGTTGGGGAGTGTTTGCAAAACCAGAAAAGTCCCCCTTCCAGAAAGCAATTACAGGGGTACCCTGGTTCTCAAACGCCTTGGCACTCAAACAACTCGGAACCCAAACACTGCGAACCCGGAAGGAAGTGTTCCGGTTTGCGAACTGTTTTCGGAAGCCGAACGTGCTCCGTTTTGAGTGTTGCGCTGAGGTCAGTCTGTTTCTGCTATTTATTTTGCATTTCTGTTTTCGCAGCTCTTTTTTTGTGACTGTGTGGAACCCAGTCCAGCTGTTGTTGTTTAGTCATTTAGCCGTGTCCGACTCTTCTGGACCAGAGCACGCCAGGCACTCCTGTCTTCCACTGCCTATCATCTATCTATCTATCTATCTATCTATCTATCTATCTATCTATCTATCTATCTATCTATCATCTCTATCTATCTATCATCTCTATCTATCTATCTATCTATCTATCTATCTATCTATCTATCTATCTATCTATCTATCTATCTTTTTTTGTGACTGTGTGGAACCCAGTCCAGCTGTTGTTGTTTAGTCATTTAGCCGTGTCCGACTCTTCTGGACCAGAGCACGCCAAGCACTCCTGTCTTCCACTGCCTATCATCTATCTATCTATCTATCTATCTATCTATCTATCTATCTATCTATCTATCTATCTATCTGCCTGTTGTTGTTGTTGTTTAGTTGTTTAGTCGTGTCCGCCTCTTCGTGACCCCCTGGACCAGAGCACGTCAGGCCCTCCTGTCTTCCCCTGCCTCCCGCAGTTTGGTCAGACTCATGTTGGTCGCTTCGAGAACACTGTCCCACCATCTCATCCTCTGTCATCCCCTTCTCCTTGTGCCCTCCATCTTTCCCAGCATCAGGGTCTTTTCCAGGGAGTCTTCTCTTCTCATGAGGTGGCCAAAGTCGTGCAGCCTCAGCTTCAGGATCTGTCCTTCCAGTGAGCACTCAGGGCTGATTTCCTTCAGAATGGAGAGGTTGGATCTTCTTGCAGTCCATGGGACTCTCCAGTCCAGCTACTGATGGATTGATTGCGTGACTGCAGTACACTGTTTATCGCTTTCATTTTATGGATCCATGGTCTCTTTGGATAGTCAAATCCATGTTCAATGGCTGTTTTAGGGGTTGTTTTTAAAAGGGGTTGTTTTGATCCGTTTTGCATGACTTTCTAAGGGAAAGCGCGCCTTGGTTTCGGAACGCTTTGGTTTTGGAACGGAATATCCGGAACGGATTAAGTTTGAGAACCAAGGTACCACTGTAATAGCCTTTTTCTTTTTAAAAAGCCTGCTTCTTTGGGGGGTGGGCGTGTAATCTCATGCTCTAGGTGGGCACTCCACAAGCAACGCTGACCTGCTCTAGGGTTGCTACATAACCCACCCACCCCCCGCAAAAAAAATGCAAAACGCTCACCTGTTATTCCCTGAGGGGAGCCCACCGGTGTGGATGGGTTCGAAGAGAAATTATTGCTAGAGTGATCTGGGGAGTAGATCTGAAAAACAACAACAACAAAAAGGTTTTGTCTTCTTTCCGGGAGCCAGGCAAAGGATATGGAGTGGGCCCTTTTATTTCCCCCCCCCCCAAAGGGAAAGCTTCTCTTAAACTTTCCGGGAAAGTAGCACGTACCGAAGCCAATGCTTTCCCAAGCGCATCTCCCGAACTTCCGGCGGTGGTTCCTCGGTTACCTGGCACAAGAGGAGAGAGGGAGGGTGAGGGAGGAGGAAAACGCGCGCACGCGAAAGGAGAACCGCCCGCGGGAATGCGGCTGCTTCGATCGGGCCCGATTCATTTTAAATATTCAAGCATTGATACGATTTATGCAGTGCTTTTCCCCCCAGGGGGAACACAAGGCTACGGATACCCCTAAACATTTTGCGAATCTTTGTACTTTTGCTCATTTGCTGTATTTATTTCCCCCGATTTGAACTACAAAATGGTGGTTTTCTTGAGTCAAAACGAGAGTACCCCCTAAACATTTTTTTAAGAGGGAAAAAAAAACCCACTGGTTTTATGAACATCCGTTCCCCAAAGGCTAAAAAGGGAGGTAGATCAGGGGTCCCCAAACTAAGGCCCGGGGGCCGGATGCGGCCCAATCGCCTTCTCAATCCGGCCCGCGGATGGTCCGGGAATCAGCGTGTTTTTACATGAGTAGAATGTGTGCTTTTATTTAAAATGCATCTCTGGGTTGTTTGTGGGGCATAGGAATCCGTTCATATTTATTTCAAAATATGGTCCGGCCCCCCACAAGGTCTGAGGGACAGTGGACCGGCCCCCTGCTGAAAACGTTTGCCGACCCCTGAGATAGATGTTGCAGCGAAACCAAACGGAAACTTAGGATGCCGAGGGAAAAACAGGCCTTCTCGCGATAGGAAATAACTTAGAGGCGTTTCACGGCCGCAATAAGATAACTGCCATTGTTAATAGGTTGTTGCACCGGCTGCTGAGCTAATGGAATATTATAGGGAAAGAAGCGAAGGTTCGCAACCGAAAAATGCAAGAATAAAAACCGAGAAGAGAGATTAATAGCCACCAGGGTTTTGCAACCAGTTCATTGCAGGGTGAAGGAGATTAGCAGGTCCTGCGTTTCCAGCCCCCTCACACTTGTGTGTGTGTGTGTGTGTTTTCACAACAGAGCCCCCGCCTTTCGGAGCCTTTATCCGACCACAGCGCCCCTTCGATCTGAGTAATCCCCTCCTCCTCATCCCGTGCAACGGGTCTGCATTTCGCCTCCCCGGTTGGCTCCTCTTTCTTCCGGGGAAGGGGGGGGGTTGGAATTTGCACGCTCAAGAGCCAAGCACCCTCCACCGCAAAAATAAATACATGCACCGCTCTCCCTGCAAAGGCGCCGTCTGGCGGCCCCCGTGGCAAAGGCAGGCGTGGCAAAAGCACAAATCATATAAATATATTAAACTAGCGGACCCGGCCACGCGTTGCTGTGGTTTTTGAAATGTTTTTGTAATGCTTAGGTCTAATGTTGAGTTTAGGTTAGGTTAGATTATGTATAATATATACAGGCATGCAAGCAGAGAGGGGGGCTGTGTGCCGGACGGCCCCCTAGACAGCGGCTTAGACCCAAACGCATCTATTTCCGTAGCACTAATGGCTTTCCGACACTCCCCAAGGGATTAACCTACATCCAGCAGGGAAGGACGAGAACCAGGGGGGGCGGGAGGGGGGGACGGAGTGCCGGCAGGAGGAAAAAATCCGGAAGAGGGTGTGTGTGTGTTGTTTTTTGCACCTGAGACAGGTGACGGAAAGGGAAATAAACCTGCGAGCGTCTCCCAACTTTGGCCTGTAAATTTCTCAGAACCAAGGCAGGTCAATTATCTACAGTAATAAAGTGCAAGTGTCTCTGCGTCCAGTCCCTGTGTCCGTGGGATTGCGCTACTGCGCATGTGCCCCACGGACACAGGGATTGGAGCGCAGAGACTTCGGGCGGCCGGGCGAAACTGTAACCCTAATTCTAAGTGGCAGCGGCCGTTACAAGTGGCGGCGGGCGAGCGATGTCAAGCGAGAGCCGCTCGGTCAGCTCTGCGCGTGTCCCCGATGTAGCTCGGGTAATAGGGACGCTATGCGCAGAGCTGGCTACGTCATGCGGCTCTCGCGTTGTTTGGGGAAAAAACGACATAAGCGGGAGCCAAAAAAATGACAGAGGCTATAGGCCTAAACCAAACAGATACATATATACAACAAGTCTGCTTTTACAAATGTTTGACCACATATGTTCTAGCGCCCGTTAATTTAACGGGCTTAATGTCTACTAGTCAGCAATAATAGGGAAAATGAAAGGAAAGGAAAGGGTTTGGATACGTACCCATGACGCTCTCCGTCCCGCTGATGGGGGGCGTGTGGCTGGAAACGCCGTACTGGTTGGAGGCCGAGGAGAAGCCAGAGACCGAGGGGAGACCGCCGTTCACTTCTCCTGAATGCATCGGGTAATTCTGGAAGGGGGGGGGGAAAGGGGGTCGACCTGTTTTTTTAGTAAAATCGCCCCCAAAGATCCCTGGACATTTCAGATGCCGTTCGATTATTCTGCCCGGACACCATTTTCATCTGGCTAGATAGATAGATCATTTATTTCGGCATTTGCGCCCATCATACAATACAGTGGGACCTCGACTTACGAGCGATTCGACTTACGTGTTTTTCGACTTACGGATGACTTCCGGGAGAAACAAAATGGCCGCCGCAACCGAATTATTTGACTTACGAATGGAAGTCGTGGCCGCTTTTAATAGGATTTTTTTGACTTACGAATTTCGACTTATGAATTTTCGACTTACGAATTTTTTTCGCTCAATGCATTCCTATGGGGATTCGACTTACGAAAATTGCGCCGGAACGCATTGTCGTCGTAAGTCGAGGTCCCACTGTACAAGCAAACAAACGAGAATCAAATAAAACAGCGGCACCGTACAAGCCGCAAACAAGATAACACATCTCACAAGGGCCAATATTAGCATTTCCGTAAAAACATATCTCAGAGGAATTTTAAAGTTAAAATTTAGGCACCAAACTAAAATCAATGTCTAAATTCGTTTAAAAAAATCTAACGAAGAAACATATTCATAACTATCAATAATCGGCTGACATTCCATTTCGTCTCTTATACGAGAGAACGGCTGTTAGGAATCTAGCAACCTGTAGAGTTATGTCTGGCTATGTCTGGGGAATTTTGTGCATACGGCAGCCCTACATTAGCCCCCCCTTTACTCCATGGCAATAGGGCAATATTTTATTCTCGCGGTAATCCCCCCCAAAAAATCTCCTCCCCCCCATTAAAAGCTTATCTTTTAATGATTTTCAGAAAAGTGAGGTTACAGGGCCTTCTCGGTGGTGGCGCCCTCCTGTCAGATGTCAAGGAAATAAACAGCTATCTGACTTTTAGAAGACATATTGAAGGCAGCCCTGTTTAGGGAAGTTTTTAATGTCTGATGTTTTCTCGCATTTTTAATATTCTGTTGGGAGCCGCCCAGAGTGGCTGGGGAAACCCAGCCAGATGGGTGGAGTAAAAATAATAAATTATTATTATTATTATTATTATTATTATTATTATTATTATTCCCCCCCCCCACAAAAATCTGTGCCATTACCATCCTTTCGTGCTGATGAAGACTGCTGAAGTTGCCGGATTGTGGGAGAGGGGAGGCCGACGCTCCCAGGATGGCCCCGTAATTGGATTGGCTGATCGAGGTGGAGGAATTCCACAAGTCCGCCGAGTTGTGAAGTCCATCTGCGGGACAAGGACAAAAAAAAAGAGGGTTTCTTTTCTCCTCTCCATTAAAAGAAATAAAATTATTTATGCTTTTCTAATTTATACATTTCACCAATTTTGAAAAAATACATTGAATTTGGCATAGCTCACTCCTGCCCCCTAGTGTCGCATTCGTATATTGCACTTCGCAACACGTTTATAAAGCGTTTTTACTTGTAGCTGTATCGCTCAGTCCAGAAAGAGAGAAAGCGCAGTAGTGCCAGGTTTTCTCTCTCTCTCTGCCCCCCCCCACAGCAAGGCACCCCCAAAGTCCGCCCGCCTCGTTCCTCCGCCGTTACCTGGCATGTAAAAGGCTCCAGGGTAGACAGTGCTGGGGGCTTTGGAGGGGGGGTAGCTGGCCGGTTCCCTGCTGTAGTCGTCACCTGAGTTGGGTGGATATACCTGTTAAAAGAGAGGAAAAAAGGAAAAGTCCGTCACCCATTTCCCCAGCCGGCAGCATCTGCGGAGTCCGTGCCGGGTGCGAATCCCGACGGCCTCCGGAGGAACCCGCGATTCCCGAGCCAAGAAGTTTTCAAAGTTTTATTCTGTTCTGTTTTTTTACTCTGTTTCCCCCCCCCAATCCAGCCAAATGAGCAGGGCATAAAGAACCAGTTAAAAATGATTAATAATTGGCGGCTCATGGATATAATAATAATAATAATAATAATAATAATAATAATAATAATAATAATAATATTTTTATTTGTACTCTGGTCTCAGGGAAGCTAACACCATATATAAATTACAGTAAAGCGTAATGGGGGGGCAGCGAAACAGTTAATTAAAATACGGCTTAAAATATAGCCTCATTTCAGTAGTAGCCCATAAATCAAGACCTCAATACTGCTTGCACAGGCCGGCAGCGACTCCACAGGCAAGGGAGCGTCCCGACCTCATGGCGACTTCAGAGAGCCGATTGAACAGGAACACTG
The DNA here is from genome assembly GCA_034641385.1 of Darevskia mixta. NCBI lineage: Eukaryota > Metazoa > Chordata > Lepidosauria > Squamata > Lacertidae > Darevskia > Darevskia mixta. The sequence continues at coordinate 80,164 of JAWWNH010000138.1, read as the reverse complement.
GACGGTGCCTTATTCAGTCAGGCCACTGGGTCCCATTGGCCCAGTGTTGCCTACTCTGACCGGCAGCTACTCTCTAGCGATTTTTCTTTTCTTTTCCCAGCCATACCTGCATGCCATTGGGGAATGAGCTTGGGACCCATACGGATCCTTTAGGCGCTTCTCATTCCTTCTAAATCGCACCCAGGGTGTTTTTTTTAGGGGGGGGCACGGCGGAACCAATTCCGCATTCAGAAATGACCATATTTTAAGACGCCAAAAAAACCCCCACAAACTGAAACTGCCTTCAGAGTTTCAAAAGGAGCAGAATTTAGGCCTCCAGGAAGATTCTTAAAATGACGTGGGTTTTTCACTCGCTTTGCATATATCACGGGGTGGGAGGGGGGGGGAGAACGGTTTGCCACCCCCCCTCCAAGACTATGAGAATCTTGCACCCATGCTAAACAGCCTTTTTTTTAAAAAAAAATTGCTTCTTTTTCTTAAAAACAACAACACCCAACTCGAATTTGCAGGGAACCAGGAACAAATAATATTAATAAACGATTCCAAAATCGTACACGCCCCCCCTCCAAGTTTTGACTAAGAGAATCTTGCACCCATGCTAAACAGCCTTAAAAAAAAATGCTTCTTTTTTTTAAAAAAAAACCCCACGCAACTCGAAGGGGGGGGGGAAGCATTTGCAAAGAACCAGGAACAAATAATAATAATAATAATAATAATAATAATAATAATAATAATAATAATAATAATAAACAATTCCAAAATCATACACGCCCCCCCTCCAAGTTTTGACTATGAGAATCTTGCACCCATGCTAAACAGCCTTTTTAAAAAATACTTCTTTTTTTAAAAAAAAAACACCACCCAACTTGGGGGGGGGGGGGACGACGACGAATTTGCAAGGAACCAGGAACAAATAATAATTTAAAAAGATTCCAAAAATCGTACACGCCCCCCCCCTTCAAGTTTGGATCACGGTTTTATTTTTTAGGATCTTGCCCCCTTGCTAAACAGCCTTTAAAAAAACAATAATAATCTTGCATATATATATATTTTTAAACCACCCCACTCGGAAGGGGATGGATTTGCAGGGAATAAAATAAAAATACGATTCCCGCCGCCCCATTTCCCCCCCCCCCCTGCAGCGTGTTCTGTGTACTGGAGCGAGAGGTGCAGGTTTTTTGGGGGGGGTGGGGGGAGAAAAAGAGAGGGGAGCCAGAGCGGGGGAACGTAGAATAAGAAACCCAGCAAATTGCCTTTTCCTATAATTTGATTACATAGCAGGAGCCGGAGAAGCCGAAGAGGAATAATAGCTCCTTGCCATCTGCCAGGGGTTGGCAGGCGGCCAGATTTGCAGGCAGCTGCGTGGGGCTGGCGGGGATCGGGGGGGGGGAGAGGCGAGGAGGAGGAGGAGGAGGGGGGAGGCCGAAAAAATAAAATAAAAAAGAAGGGGGGTTAGCGGGAGAGAGGGGGGAAAGAGCAGCTTCAAAAACAGGGGGGTGCAAACGGAAAAAATCTCAATATAATGCAATATAATAATAATGCAATATAATGCAAACAGGACGGTGTGTTTGTGCATGCAATGGGAATGTGTGCCCCCCCCACCAAATAAATCCTGCAAACTGAAGCAAGCATGATTCCTTCTCAATATAATGCAATATAATGCAAACGTGTGGCAATGGTAATGTGTGCCCACCCCCCAAAATAAATTCTGCAAACTGAAGCAAGCATGATTCCTTCTTCCCCCTCCCCAGAAAAAAAAAAAACATAACTATGCAGTCCTTGAATCGGAGGAAAGGAGGATTCTCCGCTGCCTTCTGCTGTCTTTTTATGGGGAGGGGGATAAGATTGGGGGGGCGATGCGGGGCTTGGGGGTTTCATTAAGCACATGCCCCCCCCCCAAATTGCAAAATTCTGGGCATATGCCTCCTTCCCCTTATCCGGAAAATAAAACGGAAAATTCAAGCGCAGAGGTGTTTCTGGGGGGGCCCCAGCTGCTCGCCCCCCCAAAAACCCGCAGTTTGGGAAAGTCTTAATTCCCACCCACCCCTTTCCCTGCCAAGGAATAATAATAATAATAAACTTTTATTTATATCCCGCCCTTCCCAGCCAAAACCGGGCTCAGGGCGGCTAACAATCATCAAACCAAATAACCATTGAGCAGACAGTTAAAAATACAGATACAAAATACACTTTAAAAACTTAAAAATTTAAAATTTTAAAAGTACCCAAATGTCTCCGGAACTGGCCCACCATAAGGGCTTCCCTCTCGAACCCGCCGCATTCCCAACGTTTGCAACCCGCCGGGCATTCCGTGACATCACGGAAGCCCGGCCAATGGGAGGCACAGGCCGTTAGCGCGCCCCCCCACCTCCCTTTGACGGCACGGGGGGGGGGGGGAAACACCCCCAGCTGCGAGCGAATTTGCCAAAGAGAAAAACGGAAAACGTCTTACCGAAGAAGGAAGCCCTGGAGGAACTTTCCGGACTTTTTTCGGTTGTCCATCTGAATTTGGGGTGCGAGGAGGAAGGGGAGAAAAGGGGGGAGGGAAGAGATTTTTTAAAAAAGCATTAGCAAACATAATTACAGATTTTTAAAAAGCCATTCCTAATGTGGCAGAATAGATTTCCTAGCGCCAGGGATGCCTTCTCCCCAACCTGCTGCGCCCCACATTTATTAATTCTTATTACCGTATTTCCCCGTCTATAAGACGCCCCCGTGTATAAGACACCCCCTATTTTGGGGGACTCTACGATTTAAGAAAATTGGTGGTGGGGGGGGGGGTAGAGAGAAACTATCCGTGTATAAGACGAGCCCAGATTTTGAACATTATTTTAGAGTAAAAAACACACAACTTAAGTCTTATACATGGAAAAATACGGTGTTTTATTTATTTGTTGAATTCATAGACCGCCCTAAACCCACAGGTCTCAGGGCGATTCACAAACTGATCTCGAAAGGATTAAGAAATGCATTTTGGGGTTTAAAGAGGCAGAACGTTTCTGCTCTAAATAATCTTGCCGACTTCTGGCGGAGTCAGAATACTGGGGGTGTTTTTTTGGGTTTGTGTGTGTGCTATTGGGCTGTTGTTTATATTCTGATGATGCATTTTGTGGTTTTATATTCCGACTTAGAATCCTAGAATCCTAGAGTTGGAAGAGACCCCAAGGGCCATCCAGTCCAACCCCCTGCCAAGCAGGAAACACCATCCAAGCATTCCTGACAGGTGGCTGTCAAGCCTCTGCTTCAAGACCTCCAAAGAAGGAGACTCCACCACACTCCTTGGCAGCAAATCCCACTGTCAAACAGCTCTTACTGTCAGGAAGTTCTTCCTAATGTTTAGGTGGAATCTTCTTTCTTGTAGCTTGAATCCATTGCTCCGTGTCCGCTTCTCTGGAGCAGCAGAAAACAACCTTTCTCCCTCCTCTATATGACATCCTTTGATATATTTGAGCATGGCTATCCTATCACCCCTGAACCTTCTCTTCTCCAGGCTAAACATACCCAGCTCCCTAAGCCGTTCCTCATAAGGCATCGTTTCCAAGCCTTTGACCATTTTGGTTGCCCTCCTCTGGACACGTTCCAGCTTGTCAGTATCCTTCTTGAACTGGGGTGCCCAGAACTGGACACAGTATTCCAGGTGAGGTCTGACCAGAGCGGAATACAGTGGGACTATTCCTTCCCTTGATCTAGATGCTATACTCCTATGGATGCAGCCCAGAATTGCATTGGCTTTTTGAGCTGCTGACTTCTTTCTGCGAACCAACCCTGAGACCTGCGGACGTAGGCGGCATATAAATTCAATTAATAAGAATAAGTTTCCAAGCCGCGCTCAAAGTCCGGCAGATTTATTACGGGCGCAAGCTTCGGGTGGGCGCCCAGAGGCCACGATCCGTTTCGAAAAGGTCCCTCGAGACTTTTCGCTCTTCCGGATATGACCGTGCGGCTCGCTATTTCGGGGTTGGGTGGGGGTATTTTTAGCATTCCTGGTTTCGGGGCTGTAATCTCGAGGGTTTCGCTCTCAAACTCAAGACCTGTTAGCTGCATAAAAGAGACACCCCCCCCCCCCAAGCACCTTGTTCTCACGGGGGGGGGGGACCAGATTAAAAGAGACACCCCCCAGCTGAATATTGCTACCTGTGCACAGTGGTACCTTGGTTCCCAAACGCAGAAAAACCAGAAGTAACTGTTCCGGTTTTCGAACATTTTCTGGAAGCCGAACGTCCGCTGTGACTGTCGGCTATTGTTTACGGGGCGCCTGCGCCAATCAGAAGCCGCGCCCCCGGTTTCCGAACATTTCGGAAGTCAAACATACTTCCGGAATGGATTAAGTTTGGCGCTTCTGTTTTTGCTCTTTATTTTGCGTTTTTGTTTTTGAGCCATTTTCTGCTCATTTGTTTTAGTGACTGTGCGGAACCCAGTTCAGCTACTGATTGATTGATTGATTGTGTGACTGCGGAAATGGACAAAAGCCCCCCATCCAAACAATGAGGGCTTTTATCCATTTCTGCCGTCACACAATCATCAGTGCAGGTAAGGGGGGGGAAATTAATTTTAATTTTTATCATCTACAATACTGCCTTATTTATTTTATAATAATTCAAGCTGGACTGTGTCCAGAGGAGGGCAACCAAAATGGTCAAAGGCCTGGAAACGATGCCTTATGAGGAACGGCTTAGGGAGCTGGGTATGTTTAGCCTGGAGAAGAGAAGGTTCAGGGGTGATAGGATAGCCATGTTCAAATATATAAAAGGATGTCATATAGAGGAGGGAGAAAGGTTGTTTTCTGCTGCTCCAGAGAAGCGGACACGGAGCAATGGATTCAAACCACAAGAAAGAAGATTCCACCTCAACATTAGGAAGAACTTCCTGACAGTAAGAGCTGTTGGACAGTGGAATTTGCTGCCAAGGAGTGTGGTGGAGTCTCCTTCTTTGGAGGTCTTTAAGCAGAGGCTTGACAGCCACCTGTCAGGAATGCTTGGATGGTGTTTCCTGCTTGGCAGGGGTTGGACTGGATGGCCCTTGGGGTCTCTTCCAACTCTAGGATTCTAGGATTCTAAATTGCTGTTTTAGTGGTTGTTTTTAAAAGTCTGGAACGGATTAATCCGCTTTGCATTGCTTTCTATGGGAAAGCGCTGCTTTGGCTTTGGAACGCTTCGGTTTTGGAACGGACTTCCGGAACGGATTAAGTTTGAGAGCCAAGGTACCACTGTATATCCCCGGGGAGACAAAAGACTCCCTTGCCACTTTCTCCCTGGGCACAAAGGTCTCGCCCATCTCTCCCCCGGGACAAAGGGCTCTGTTCCCCATGTCTCTCCGGGAACAAAGGTCTCCTCCATCTCCCCCTGGGCACAAAGATCTCACCTGCCCATCTCTCCCTGCCCCGGGGACAAAAGAGCCCTTCCCTTTGCGGCAGGACGCGGATGACCATTGTCCCACCTGCCCCAGAATCCTCCAGCACCCGATATCTTGCGAAAACCCTCTATTTCGTCTCGTTTTGGAACGCTTTGGTTTTGGAACGGACTTCCGGAACAGATTAAGTTTGAGAACCAAGGTAAAAGGTAAAGGTAAAGGTACCCCTGACCGTTAGGTCCAGTCGTGTCCGACTCTGGGGTTGCGGCGCTCATCTCGCTTTACTGGCCGAGGGAGCCGGCGTACAGCTTCCGGGTCATGTGGCCAGCAGGACTAAGCCGCTTCTGGCGAACCAGAGCAGCGCACGGAAACGCCGTTTACCTTCCCGCCGGAGCGGGACCTATTGATCTACTTGCACTTTGACGTGCTTTCGAACTGCTAGGTTGGCAGGAGCAGGGACTGAACAACGGGAGCTCACCCCGTTGCGGGGATTCGAACCGCCGACCTTCTGATCGGCAAGCCCTAGGCTCTGTGGTTTAACCCACGTACAAACAAGGGACCGCTGTATTTCTATCCCGCCCATCTGCCTTTGTGAACTTCCTCTGAGATTCCCAGAGCTCCTTTCGCTGCCGGATGCCGCCTAGCAGGAAAGTTTGCTAAGCTGGAATTCTGGTCCGAATGAGCTAAGCCAAACCCCAAACGAACCCTAAAAATTAAAATAATAATCAGCAGCTCATTCACCATCCAGCTTCCGGTTCTCCCTTGCCAAACTATGAACGTGTGTTTTGTTTTTAAAAAATAAGTTTACCAAATTTGGAGGGGGGGGGCGTTGAGAGAGAGAGAGAATTCCCGAGCCGATTTAAAATAGAACGGAGTTAAATTTGTCTTGTTTTGGAACGCTTTGGTTTTGGAACGGACTTCCGGAACGGATTAAGCCTGAGAACCGAGGTACCGCTGTATCCCTGCAGCATGGATTCCCAACGGTTATCCCTTCTGCGAATCCTTGGATTCAGAACAGGGAGTCGCACAGAGATACGACAGCCCCTCGGGTGGATAGGGGCTCCGGCATCCGGGAACGTTTTTTAAGTCTCCTTTTTTTGCTGCACGACCCCCTTTGGGAGACGGATAACCCCAAAAGCTGGGCGCTAAGACCCCGCAGGCCGGAGCGGGCTGGGGGGGGGGAGAGGCATTTTACGGAGTGAACCTGCTCTCCCAGAACAGGTGGATTTCATTAGTTCCAAGGCGGGGGGATGAAAGCGAGAAGCAGGGGGGAGGGAAGGAGGGGCAGGAAATTGTGCAGGAGGGAGACCGTTTTGAGGGGGGTGTTTGAGCAGGCAGAGCGGCCTCACGCCCCTTTCCAGACAGGGAATGTTCCTGGGATTTTATATATTTTATTTTTTTGCAAGAAAATGCCTCTTTGCTGGGGGGCAGGAAAAAAAAGGATAGGCTTCCAGGGGCATTTTGCAAGAAAACGAGTCTTCGCTGGGGAGGGGGCGCGCAGGCAGAAAAAGAATTAGGCTTATAGGGCGTTTTGGAAGGGAACGCGTCTCTGCTGGGGAGGGGGGCATCTCCGGGTAGGGTTGGGAGAGCTGCTGCCAGCCAGAGCTGGAGGAAGCGATGTTTCGACTCGGTGCGAGATGGCTGGGCTTGCCAACCTCTGGAGAATCTCGGCTGTGTTTTTTTATTTCCAGGGAAGCAGGTTCCCAGACCTCATGGTGCCGAGAAAATGCACCTATTGAAGACCCGATTTATTTGGGGTGGGGGGTGGGTATTGCCTGCTTCCTTGACTGCCACCGCTCCGAAATAAAGCAGAATAACTTAGGCAAAGTAAAAAAAAAAGGGGGGGGGGAATGAAGCTTTTTTTTTTGCACATGGCCGAGTAAGTCTCCATTCCTGAGATTCCTTTGCCGCAATGAATGCCAGATGTCTGGAAGCGGAGAAGAGCGTTTCCTGTAGGCACCTCCGCCCCGCCCCTAATAAATGGGGAGGGGGGCTTCTGAAGAGCTGGGGGGGAAGGGTCTCCCCGCCGCAAAGAGAGGCAGCAGCTGCCTCTGCAAATGCACCCCGTTCCCCGGCAGGCTAGGGCAGGTTTGGGGGAGTTTGGGACCGGGGGGGGGGGGGCTTTTGATGGAAAGTGTGCAACTTGCTCTCGCTCCCCCCCAACCATGGCTGGGGGGTGGGACACCTGCCTTGCATGCAGAAGGGCCCCATATTCGATGCCCGGCCTCTCCAAGCAGGGTGGGGAAGGAGAGCTGCTGCCGGTCCGTGCAGGCAATATTGAGCTAGGTGGGCCAATGAACAGGTCTGATACCCGGTGTCTCTAAGGAGAGCTGCTGCCGGTCCGTGCAGGCAATATTCAGCTAGATGGGCCAATGAACAGGTCTGATTCCCGGTATCTCCAAGCAGGGTGGGAAAGGATGGCTGCTGCCGGTCCGTGCAGGCAATATTCAGCCAGGTGGGCCAATGAACAGGTCTGATACCCGGTGTCTCTAAGGAGAGCTGCTGCCGGTCCGTGCAGGCAATATTCAGCTAGATGGGCCAATGTACAGGTCTAATTCCCGGTATCTCTAAGCAGGGTGGGAAAGGAGAGCTGCTGCCAGTCCGTGCAGGCAATATTGAGCTAGATGGGCCAATGTACAGGTTTGATACCCAGTATCTCCAAGCAGGGTGGGAAAGGAGAGCTGCTGCCGGTCCGTGCAGGCAATATTCAGCTAGATGGGCCAATGTACAGGTCTGATACCCAGTATCTCTAAGCAGGGTGGGAAAGGAGAGCTGCTGCCGGTCCGTGCAGGCAATATTCAGCTAGATGGGCCAATGTACAGGTCTGATACCCAGTATCTCCAAGCAGGGTGGGAAAGGAGAGCTGCTGCCAGTCCGTGCAGGCAATATTGAGCTAGATGGGCCAATGTACAGGTCTGATACCCAGTATCTCCAAGCAGGGTGGGAAAGGAGAGCTGCTGCCAGTCCGTGCAGGCAACATTCAGCTAGATGGGCCAACACACTGATTTCCGCAGCACACCACAAACGCCCCGCGGAAAGGCGGCCACCCCAAACCCGCTGGACCCCACATACCTATGCTGCTGTCCGCCCCTCTCCGGCGAGGGTTGTTGGCGTACGGGTAATATTGCGAGCCGCCCTTCACCCCCGTCGGCGACAACGCGCTGGGGCTCGAAATCCCCATTTCGCCGGGCAGGAAGCCGGGCTGCGGGGATGAGAGAGAGAGAGCAAAACAACAGCGTCCGTGAACAAGAGCCGAGAGGGAAAGGGGCTGGCGCGCCGACCCTCGAAGGCGGGCCCATTCTCTCCCCCCCCCCACCCCGAGGAACGGGGGCACCCGGTTGTGGGTGCGAGAGAAGCAGACAGAAAGCTTCAGAGAAGGCCGCGTGTTTCTGCTTCCCCTCGAAACCATGAGGACTAGCGCCCTGCGCTCGTTTGGGGAGACGCGGAAAGACGCTATTGGGGAGCTGCTGCCGGTCAGTGCAGAACCCCCCTGAGCTATAGGGGCAGCTTTGCCTGCTGCTGCGTTCAGATCCTGCCCCCCATCTTCGGTCCTCCACACACGCTCATGCCTCCTTCCTGCAAACAATCCCCCCCCAACCCTGCAAAGAAACGCGGAACATTAAAACCCGCCGCCGGCTGGCATTTCTGCTTCCCCGGTTTTAAAAATTAAATCCTCGCTTGCACAGAGGAGCTAGTCCCCACGCAGCTGTTTTGGAAACCGTTGCGGGTTTTCAAGCAGCGTCTTGGTTGGAGGGGTGGTGGGGAGAGAGAGTATAGGATTGCAGAGTCGGGAAGGGCCCTCCAGGGCTCATCCAGCCCAACCCGCTGCCATGCGGGAAATCTCGACGAAAGCCTCTATTCCCCCCCCCCCAAAATAATTTTTATTGGTTTTTACAATTTTATAAGCACATAACATAACGGTTAAATTTTCATACTTCCCCACTCTCACTGTGGGAAGCCAAAATCCACCCCCCCCCCCTCACAGGGGTATACATATTCATTATACATTTAACCTTGCTGATATTTTCAAGAACATTGCTTGGGCCTGGCCCAATTTTGTAGGCCAGGCATTTCTAATTTTCTCAATTTCATATTTCAGTTGACTTCCTCAGGTCCCCCACTGTTGAGTTCATAATAAATCCTCTTTAACAGATTCATACATCTACTTTTAAAACATCGTCAAGTACATAGGTAAATTTACTTATTAATCCTAAATTCACACCTAAGCATCCAGGTCTTTCCCTATGTTCTTCCCATCTATCCACTCTAGATTTAACTTATTTCAAAGATCCAATTTTTACTTTTATTCCCCCCCCCCTTCCTCCCTTTGGTCTCTGAGTATTTAGCCATATTATCCTCCTCTTACTAATCATTTAAAATCGACGAAAGCCTCTAAACAGCAGGGAAATCTGATTTCACGGGTGCCAAAAAAACCCGAATTTGCAACTCCTGCCTCTTGGAGTTTGGGGTTCCCTAGATTTTTTCCGCAAACCACTGGGGGGTCTCGTAGCCAAACGAAACCTCCACATTCTGCAGCAGTCTACCTGCAAATACCCGCGAATACTTGGTGCCATTTGCTGGTGGGCTCTGGGAGACCAAACGCCTGCCAAGCTCCGTACCGGCAATGCCCCTAAACAGCAAAAGGAGGTAAGGATTAAGTGAAGGAAGTTTTTTTCTCACCTGGTTGAGAGCCGGCATGTCTCTTCCGAACGGGTAGGCTCCTCTTTCTGTGCCTTTCCCTAGAGAAAAGAAGAAGAGGGAAGGAAGAAGAGTCTGTGAGCACCCAAAACCTGGGAGTCATTTGCGGAGCTGCCGTCGGCATTCTTGAACCCGCGTTTCAGGCGACGGGGGTTGGACTGCATGACCTCTGGGGTTCCCGTTCCAACTTTTATGTTTGAGAACAGGGCAAAGAAGGGAGGGCGAAGGGGCCTGGGAGCATTTGAGTTCACGTTTTTAAGCGAAGCTTAAAATAATAATAAATAATAATAATTATTATTATTACTATTATTATTCTACCCTTTACCCGAAATGTTACACCTGCCAAGTGAACGCACAGATCAGGGCGAAATTCTGCCATTCTGGAGTTCGCACTCCTCTGAATTTTGCCTCCGCTGAGAAAAGTATCCCACATTTTTGGAGGGGCGTCCGGGCGAGACAAAAGGAGGTGTTGAAAAAGATATTTTGTGATGAAATTGGGACTTAAAATATACATTTCCACACGGGTTTTGGGAAAGAATAAAAGAAATCACAGATTAATGTGGAAATGTGACAGGATGTAGTTGATAATGCTTGCGGTAGCTTGCAACAAATATAAAAACATAATAAAACAATAAACCTTTTTTAAAAAAAACAAAAACAAAGTTCCCTATACAGGGCTAAACCACAGAGCCTAGGGCTTGCGGATCAGAAGGTCGGCGGTTCGAATCCCCGCAATGACGGGGTGAGCTCCCGTTGCTCGGTCCCTGCTCCTGCCCACCTAGCAGTTCGAAAGCACGTCAAAGTGCAAGTAGATAAATAGGTACCGCTCTGGCGGGAAGGTAAACGGCGTTTCCGTGTGCTGCTCTGGTTCGCCAGAAGCGGCTTAGTCCTGCTGGCCACATGACCCGGAAGCTGTACGCCGGCTCCCTCGGCCAGTAAAGCGAGATGAGCGCCGCAACCCCAGAGTCAGACACGACTGGACCTAACGGTCAGGGGTCCCTTTACCTTTTTAAACTGGCAAAAATGTATAAATGTCTCGCTTAGGACTGCCGTACGACTGGAATTCCCCAGACGTAGCCGGGATGCGTCCGCCGAAAATGGTGCCTGGGCGGAATTCTTCTGAAAAGCGGCTAAAATGTCCGGGGGGGGGGGGAACCCGGTTGTAGGGCAGCCCTTATCGGAATGGCTGACTTTTTTGGGGCGGTGTCCCTTAAAAAAAGGTGTGTGTGTGTAAAAAACTTCATTTTTCTTTTGGAGATTTTGCAAAAAAAACAACACACCACACAAACAAATGTTGGAATATGGCCACCCTAGGAGCGGTGTGCTTTTCCACGCCGCCCACATTCCCGACTCTCTCTGTCGAGAGGCTTAGCATTAAGTCAGCAAGAGGTCGCGGGGTCGCAGGGCAAAATCTTTTAACTGACCTAATTCCCCACCCCCCGCCTCTCTCAAAGCGGTTTAGGAGCTAAATTTGCCACGCGGAGGACGGTCTCTCGCACGCCCCCCCTTTATTTCTCCCTTCTCTCCGCGCAAAAAAATAAACGCAACCGGTTTCGTCGCCAGGCTGATGCAGGGCCTAAATCGCCTCTGCTGGGAGAGAGAACCGCGAGATTCCCCCTGATTTATTTTCCCTTATATATATACCAGGGTTAACGCTAAACCATGGTTAAGAAAAGCAGGCGCAAAAATCCAAAGCTAAACCGTGGTTAAGAAAAGCAGGTGCAAAACCCAGAGCTGATGTATTTGCTCAAGGTCCCAGGAATCCAGAACGAAAAATGTCAGCATTTATTACATTACAACGACAACCAGGGTTAACGCTAAACTGCGGTTAAGAAAAGCAGGTGCAAAACCCAGAGCTGACGCACTTGCCCAAGGTCCCAGGACCAGAATGTCTGAGCGCGCGCGCGCGCACACACACACACACCAGGGTTAACGCTAAACCATGGTTAAGAAAAGCAGGCTCAAAAATCCAAAGCTAAACCGCGGTTAAGAAAAGCAGGTGCAAAACCCAGAGCTGATGTATTTGCCCAGGGTCCCAGGACCAGAATGTCTGAACACATAAACACACACACACACACACACACACCAGGGTTAACGCTAAACCATGGTTAAGAAAGCAGGCTCAAAAATCCAGTGCTAAACCACGGTTAAGAAAAGCAGGTGCAAAACCCAGAGCTGATGTATTTGCTCAGGGTCCCAGGACCAGAATGTCTGAACACATAAACACACACACACACACACACACACACCAGGGTTAACGCCAAACCATGGTTAAGAAAAGCAGGCTCAAAAATCCAGTGCTAAACCGTGGTTAAGAAAAGCAGGTGCAAAACCCAGAGCTGATGTATTTGCCCAGGGTCCCAGGGACCAGAACGAAAAAGGTCTGAACATCTATTACATTACAACAACAACAACCAGGGTTAACGCTAAACCGCGGTTAAGAAAACAGGTGCAAAACCCAGAGCTGACGCATTTGCCCAGGGTCCCAGGAATCCAGAATGTCTGAACACATACACACACAGACACACACACACACACACACACCAGGGTTAACGCCAAACCATGGTTAAGAAAAGCAGGCTCAAAAATCCAAAGCTAAACCGCGGTTAAGAAAAGCAGGTGCAAAACCCAGAGCTGATGTATTTGCCCAGGGTCCCAGGGACCAGAACGAAAAATGTCTGAACATCTATTACATTACAACAACAACAACCAGGGTTAATGCTAAAAAGCGGTTAAGAAAACAGGTGCAAAACCCAAAGCTGACGCATTTGCCCAGGGTCCCAGGAATCCAGAACGAAAAAGGTCCGGATCATCCTAATATCTATTTTTTACCAAAACCAAAACCAAACCAGGGTTAATAACTGCAATTAAGAAAAGTAGGCGCAAAACCCGGAGCCGACTTGTTTGCGCGAGGTCCCAGGAACCAGAACGAAAAACGTCCGGATCCAATAATTGCATTAAGAATGCAATTCATGGCATGCTTTTTTGGTGGGGTGGGCTGGGGTGGGGAGCGGCAAGAGAGGAAGGAGGCGAGATAAGGTGGAGAGATTAAAGGTGGCGATTGGCATGGGGGGGGGGCGGCGTGTGTGTGTGTCTTGTTCAGCCTGAACCGATTAAAAAACCTTGTCCAATACGGTAGCGGCTAGATTAGCAGGCTGGGTCTTGGAAAAGGAGTTAATTGCTAGAAATAATGACTTGAAACGGATCCACCCAGAGCTTATCGGCTCCCAGACCACTTAACCACTATTCGCCGCCCCCCCCCCAAATAAAATAAAATAATATAAAACCCGCCGATTCGTTTGCAGATATGCAAGTTTGCAAAAGGGAGCAGAGATCAATGGAGATTTTATTGGTGTCCTATCTATTTATCGACACAGGTGAATTAACAGACGCCTCCTCGTCCGTCCCTCTTTCTCCCCCCCCCCTCGAACACCCGGATTTGCGGGGATTAGCAGAGTCTCAGACTCAAGGGGGGGGGTTGGGTTTCGGAAGAGGGGAAGGGCAGGACGCAGACTGTTGCTGCGGGTCAGAGATGGGCAAAGGTGCCCCCCCCAAAAAATTCATTTTTTGGGTTCCCCATTTGGGTGGTTCATAAAAAACTTGTTTTTTAAATGCCTGCTCCAAAGGTCTTGCCTTACTACACTAGGGATTATATAGCTATATTTGAAATTTCAGGCAAATCAGGTAATATCTTGACCCTCCTCCACTGAATTGAAATTTCAGCCTTCAAGACATAGGAAAACGGCTATTTTCGTGGAGGAGGGTCAAGATATGAACTGATATGCATGAAATTTCATATATAGCTATATAATCCCTAGTGTAGTAAGATAAGACCTTTGGAGCAGACATTTTCAGGGGGGAAACATTTTTTTTATGAACCGCCCTATTCCCCATCTTTGCGGAGGTTTAGAGTGGCAGACTAGGACCTGGGTTCAAATCTCAGCTGTCCGGCCGCACCCCTCCTGGCTCTGTGTGCGAAAGCAGCCGTCCCGGTACCGAAAAAGCTCATTCCGGCACTCGGGGCATGCTCAGAGGCGCCCTTGTCCTCCCGTCCTGGTCGCGCCCAGGCCTCAAAACGAAACGCAGAGTAGATCCGGCACGCCGGAAGCGACCGCCCTCTGCAACCCCAAACCTAGAAAGCTAGATCTGGTCCGTGCTGCTCGGAGATACCAAATGTCCCATTGACTTCAGTGGTGTCCGCACTGGCTGGCAGTGGGTTTCAAGCATTCCCAGCCCCACCTCGCAACTGGACGTGGGGCGTTCTGCATTCAAAGCAGGCGCTCTAGCGGCTGCGGTCCTGCACCCCGCAAATATAAAGCAAGTCTGCAGTCCTCATGATCACCTCGGCTGCACCCGGAACCGGGAGGGACCCCCCAGCGGCCATCTAGCTGAACCCCGCTGCAACGCACCTCCGCCGAGAAACGTTTCGCGCCGGTAGGTTCCCCCACCAACGCAGCGGCTCTCACCTACGATCCCAGACCCCAGGAATGATGACGAAGATAGGCTGTTATGGGATGGAAGTTCTCGGTGCTCGCCGTAGTGGGAGCCTTCGCCGTAGCCCTGCTGGAAGAAGGAGAGACAAAATATTGTAGCAGCGGGTCCTTAAAAAACAAACGCGACTCAGGTGCTTCTCCGACAGGGTGGATAAAAATCCATGATTTTTTAAAATCGGATTTTTTTTTCATTTAAATCAGATTTTTAAAAATAAAATGCTTTTTTTTGGGGGGGGGGGGGAATCTTTCTAAAGATTTTCTATTTAAGTTACATTATAGTCCAAAGGCTATTCATCAGGAAATAAGGATTTGTTTTAAGCTTAAAACTCCGTCCAAGTTTATTAATAATATCTGAAGGCAGCCCTGTTTAGGGAAGCTTTTAATGTTTGATGGACTATTGTATTTTAATATTTTGTTGCAGGCCGCCCAGAGTGGCTGGGGAAACCCAGCCAGATGGGCGGGGTATAAATAACAAAATTATTATTAATTATTATTATTATTATTATTATTAATATTAATACCCTGCCCTCCCCAGCCAAAACCGGACGCAAAGCTGGCGAGGTCCAGGCTGAGAGTTTTAGAGGGCCGCATTAATTGCATGCACCATTTGACTATCGATTCAATACCCCAAATTTTATATAATTGACTTTTTCTTTCTATTCTTCGTATATCGTATTGTTCTTTTATTGCTGTGGCCGACGGCTGACGCAAATAAAGATTCATCCATTCAATTCCATATTTTTTTTTGCTGCTTCCCATTGAGTTTTGTTTATTTATGTTTGTAACCACTAACTTTCAAGCCCTGTTTTAAAGATTGCCTCCAAGATTGCCTTTCAATATATACTTTATTGGTTCGTTTTCAAATTTTCACAACAACTATACAATTACACAAATACACTGTCTTTAAAACATAGAACGAACCCAGAAAATTCACTTGGTCGTTCCCCTTCCCCTTACTCATGCGCGATTTGAACTATTATATTCTACTTCCCATCTTTAAGTTGTGTCAAAATTGTATTACTACTCCCATCCACTTATCTTATAATCTTATAGTTCCAAATTCTATATTTTATACATAAATATACATATACATATACATATACATACATACATATATATATACATATACACACACACACATATATATATATATATACACACACCTGCACGTTTTAAATTATATTGGTTAGTATATCAAATCTGGAGCATGATATTGTCATATATTCTTTCACTCTTTCCCAATCCTTAATCATTTCTTGGTTTGACCGGCCTCTGATATTTGCTGTTAGTCCATTCAATTCCATGCACCCCTATTTGCACCACACTAAAAAAAAATATTCTCAAAAGGCAAGAGATTTCTTTTCTTTTCTCTATTTCAAAGTGTGTTTTTGCTTTTTTAACCCTTACCCTGACTTGGTCAAACGTGGAGTTATTTTGATCTCCTGCCGCCCAGGACCCAGAAGCCGGCCGCTCGTCCAAACCTGCTGGAGAACAGGGGGAGAAATAAAAATTAAACAAGCCCAGGAAATTATTATTATTATTATTATTATTATTATTATTATTATTATTATTATTATTATTATTTTAAAAAAGGAATCAGCTTTGATAAGCAGCCCCATCAAACAAAGACAGGGTTCTCCTGAAGTTAAAACCGCTTTCCTTCAAAAAAACAACAACAATTTTTGGATGCTTAAAGAGACTTTTTCCTGTTTTGCAAATTCCCAGAGCTGACCGAGGGATGATAGCTTTTTAAATTTCGTCATGGGCCGGGCCACCTCTTCTCCCCCCAACCACCATGAAAAGCCTTGCATGCAGAAAGTTAGGGTGTCAGGATGGAGGGGAAAGGTTCTATTCCGTGTTCTTTCCAGGGTGGGGAGAATGGCGAACTTCCCAACTTTAGTTAAATCCATATTTTCAGTAGCCTTCTTAAAAACAAACAAACAAAATATTGGCCTCTGGGAAAGGTTCCCTGAGCATGTGCAGAGTGCCTTTGCCGCCTGCCCCCAACTTCTCCAGCCCCCCAACTTCAACCCGACAGCCAAAGGTGAGAGGGCTGAATGGGCAGAGCACGTGCACCGGGTTCGATTCCAGGCGTCTCAGGATAGAGAGGAGAAATGCTGGGGAGATGCTGCCAGCCTGTGTAGGCAACACTGCCCTGGAGGGACACAACGGTCGGACAGGGCAGTTTCCTACAGGAAGATGGGCCCATTTTATGGTTTTACAGGGGAACCTTGGTACTCAAACGCCTTGGTTCCCAAACGCCGAAAACCCGGAAGTAAGTGTTCCGGTTTCCGAATGTTTTCCGGAAGCCGGACGTCCGACGCGGCTGTTGGCTATTGTTTCCGGGGCGCCTGCGCCAATCAGAAGCCGCGCCTCGGTTTCCGAACATTTCGGAAGTCAAACGGGCTTCCGGAACGGAGTAACTTTGGCACTTTTGTTTTTGCCACTTATTTTGCGTTTTTGAGGCTTTTTCGGTTCATTTGCTTTTGTGACTGTGCGGAACCCAGTTCAGCTACTGATTGATTGATTGATCGATTGATTGATTGTGCGACTGCAGAAATGGATAAAAGCCCCCCATCCAAGCAATGACCGCCATCAGTGCAGGTGAAGAAAAAAAAAAAGCAAATTTTAATTTTTATCATCTACAACATCGTCTTATTATATAGCACAGATTATTGCTTTCATGTTATGGATCAACGGTCTCGTTAGATAGCAAAATTCACGCCAAGTTGCTGTTTGAGGGGGTTGTTTTTATAAGTCTGGAACAAATTAATTCCGTTTCGCATTGCTTTCTATGGGAAAGCACGCCTTGGTTTTGGAACGCTTTGGTTTTGGAACGGACTTCCGGAACGGATTAAGTTTGAGAACCAAGGTACCACTGTATCGTATATGAATATCTCATAAGCGTAAATGTCTCTAACCAACGTTAACTTGTGAGGTTGCCAAATGCACACATTGGCCGCAGTGCCTCTGCTTATTCGGGTTGCCAACTTACCAAAGGACCCAGGTGCATTTTTTTTTTATTTTGGCAATGTGGCTTGGCAAGAGTTCCCAGGGCCAAACATTTGGCCCCTGGGAATGCTTAGGTTCAGGACGTTCCCCCCCAGAACCCGTTGTAAGGCACGATACATACAGGGAATTTCCGGAACGGATTAAGTCCGAGAACCAAGGGGCCACTGTACATGCAAAGGTCTTCGATTCCAACTGGCTCAAGACTCCAAGGAACCTCGGGCCGAAATGCACGCCCCGATGCAAGTGTGCAAGGCTGGGTGTGCAAAAGTGCGACACACAAAACCTCACCCCTTTGTGTGCATCGTTCCCCCCCCCTTTCCATCTTATTATTATGTGAATCGCAGCCTTCCCCATCTCCCCTCACTGTTCATTTAACCAGAAACTTCTTTCAAAATTGCAAGGCTTCCATTCCGCAGCCTTTTGTGTTAATCATTTCCCCGGAGAATCGGTGTTTAATTGCTGTCTAATTTGCATAATTATGCATATTAATCTCCACGCCTAATGAATATTCATAACTCTCATTTAGATTTTGTTTTCTAATCAAAAAATAAAAAAATAAAAATACCCCACCCCTCCTTTCCCCCAATCCCTGCTCTCTCCAATGTGATTACTTTGCGGAATTGAGGTGGCGGAAAAAGATGCTAATGCGAATTGGATAGTATTTGGGGGGGGGGGCGGCAGGGAGCTATGCATTCCTGTCGCCTCTGACAATAACTTTTGCTTTCCAAATGCGCCATTTGCTCACCCCCACCCCTTGGTGACCCCCTTTTTCGACGCTCCGTTCTAGAAGAGTTTAATCTGCATTGGCAGAAAACGTGAAATTTACAAAACCCGCTAATAAAGCAGGATTGGGAGACGCCAAGAAACCTCTAAATCACTATACAGCCGGGTCAATGGACATGCAGCTCTGCCCGCAAGGAGCTTACAGATCTAAATAATAATAATGATAATAATAATATTTTTTTATTTGTACCCCACCCATCTGGCCAGGTCTCCCCAGCCACTCTGGGCGGCTTCCAACAAATATTAAAATACATCAAAATCACAAAACTTCCCTAAACAGGGCTGCCTTCAGGTATTTTCTGAATGTAGGATAGTTATTTATCTCTTTGACCTCTGATGGGAGGGCGTTCCACAGGGCGGGCGCCACTACCGAGAAGGCCCTCTGCCTGGTTCCCTGTAGCTTTGCTTCTCGCAGGGAGGGAACCGCCAGAAGGCCCTTGGCGCTGGACCTCAGTGTCCGGGCTGAACGATGGGGGTGGAGACGCTCCTTCAGGTATACAGGACCGAGGCCGTTTAGGGCTTTCAAGGTCAGCACCGACACTTTGAATTGTGCTCAGAAACGTACTGGGAGCCAATGTAGTTCTCTCAGGACCGGTGTTATGTGGTCCCAGCGGCCACTCCCAGTCCCCAGTCTAGCCGCCGCATTCTGGATTAGGGGACACGACTGAACGACAAAACAACAACATTACTTCCCTTGATCTGGACACTAAACATCTGTGGATGCAGCCTAGAATAGCGTTAGCTTTTTTTGCTGCTGCATCACACTGTTGACGCACGTTCAGATTTGTGGTCCACCAAGACCCCCAGATCCTTTCCACATGTCCTGCTAATAAGCCAGGTGCCCCCACCCTATATTTGTGCCTCTGGTTCTTCCTGCCCAAGTGCAAAACCTGACATTTATCCCTATTGAAATTCATATTTTTGGCTTGGGCCCAGTTCTCCAATCTGTTAAGGTCATCTCAAAGGCCGATTCTGTCTTCTGCGGCGTTTTTGCTCACCCTCCCAGTTCGGTGTCACCTGCGGATTTGATGAGCACCAAAAACAGAATATTCTCCATGCAGACGCCCAGCCATTAAACCGAGACGGCTCGGAAAGAAACCTGGGCACAATAAACGCCGGCCAACCTTACAGGGTGGGCGTTACGGAAAATAAAGCCAAGGACCCATTGCCAGTCTCTTTATAATGAACTAGGAGCCTCGTACCCAACGCTGCTCGGATATTCAAAAAACAAACACAACCCCAAACCAGCGCAGTTTCGAAAATGTCTGTCCGCAATGCCATCTGATGGCACAAAAACCTTCTCCTCATTCTCAGGGAAAGCAAAATTTGCTGTCGATCTCTTGCAAGGTGTCCAAACACAGAGCCGACCCCCAAAAGATATAGCAAGACGGGCACCCCAAAACGCTGGGCAACGTTGAACTTCACACATCGCTGGAAACTTTTAACGCTTGGACTTATAGATATATATACACAGGGGCGTAGCAACGGGGGGGCGGG
Organism: Darevskia mixta; assembly: GCA_034641385.1. NCBI lineage: Eukaryota > Metazoa > Chordata > Lepidosauria > Squamata > Lacertidae > Darevskia > Darevskia mixta. Next base: position 60,332 of record JAWWNH010000138.1, on the reverse strand, counting down.
CCGCCCCGGGTTCCACCCCAGAGGGGGGTGACACTTTTTTAAATTTAACTTCATTTTTTTTTTAATTTAACTTCATTGAAAATAAGAGATAATAGACACACACACAACCCCCCACACCTCACAAAGTGGCACCATCAGAGGGGGTGACACTTTTTATTTTTTTTATTTTTTTAATTTTTTTATTTTAACTTTATTGGGGAAAAAAGAGATAATAGACACACACACACACACACACAACCCCCACACCTCACAAAGTGGCACCATCAGAGGGGGGGTGACACTTTTTAATTTTTTTAATTTTTATTATTATTTTTTATTTTTTTTTATTTTAACTTTATTGGAAAAAAAAGAGATAATAGACACACACACAACCCCCACACCTCACAAAGTGGCACCATCAGAGGGGGGGTGACACTTTTTAATTTTTTTAATTTTTATTATTATTTTTTATTTTTTTTTATTTTAACTTTATTGGAAAAAAAAGAGATAATAGACACACACACACAAAACCCCCACACCTCGCAAAGTGGCACCATCAGAGGGGGGTGACACTTTTTATTTTTTTATTTAATTTTTTTAAAATTAAAGGGGGGGGGTGACAAAAAAAATTCCGCCCCGGGTACCACCTGGGCTTGCTACGCCTCTGTATATACATTGTGTTAACAGCTTAAGCACCTTCTGCGTTGCATTGTCCAAATGCTCCTGTTTCCTATTAAGTTTCCAAGTTTGCTCCCACCACTTAACAGTAAAAATAAGGTGCAAATTCTATTTCAATAGAACATTTCTCACTGGCTCTTGTGGCGGGGAGTTGCATAGTCTAACTCTGCAGAAAGAATTCCTCCTTTCGATCCGTCCCAAACCTCCCGGTGTTCTTTGGCTGACCCCAAATTCTAGTGTTACGACAAAGGGAGGCAACTGTCTGTCTCTCTCTCTCTGTCTGTCCACTTTCCCCCCACCGTAGACGGTGGGTTTGCAGCGCCCAAACCCTTAAATAGGGGGTGGGGGGGAGGACACAATTTCCCCCCTGACAAGCTACATTTTATATTATTAGTACGTATTTAATTAGAACACGAACACACGAATGCTTTATGAATATTCATCATCGGGGTTATTAAAATGCATAATTAATCTGTGGGGTCTCTCTCTCTCTCTCTCTCTCTCCCCCCCCCCCCCCGTTTTAATAACTCTATTAACGTAGCCAGGATGGGAGGTAGAAAGGGAGCCCTATGTTATTGTCCCTTCCTACCAACGGGACGGGACGTTGCGCTCAGAATTACTTTGCGAGCTGGAAGCGATCGTATTTTTTAATTTCACGGGTCTCTGCTTAAAGAAAAATACTGGTTTTTATTTACAGTGGACCATATAGCTAGTTAGGTTTCTATTCAGAGAAGACAGGCTGGAAGAAAAAAATCAATGCCTCCTCATTTTGGTAATAATAATAATAATAATAATAATAATAATTTTATTATCAATCAGTCAAGGACTTTAAACTGCGGAACACGCTGCTGCAGGAAGCAGTGATATCCACCGAGATGTTGTCTTGCGACTCTAAGATTCCTGGAGGATAAGACTATCAATAACGTGCATATTCCATTTCAGTGCTCAATATTTCTGCCGTGAAAATAGGGACGTCCGTCGTCTTATTCCATCCCCTCCAACATTTCTGCCGTGAAAATAGGGAAGTCTTATTCCACCCCCTGCAACGTTACTCCAATGAAAATAGGGACGTCCTATTCCATCCCCTCCAACATTTATCCGGTGAAAATAGGGACCCAAATAATTCATCAAATATTAAAAGCTTTCCTAAACAGGGCTACCTTTATATGTTTTCTAAAAGACAGATAGTTATTTATTTCCTTGACATCTGACGGGAGAGCGTTACACAGGGTGGGAGCCACCACCGATAAGGCCCTCTGCCTGGTTCCCTGTAGCTTCACTTCTCACAAGGAGGGAATCGCCAGAAGGCCCTCGGAGCTGGACCTCAGTGTCTGGGATGGACGATGGGGGTGGAGACGCTCCTTCAGGTATACAGGGCGACTTAGGGCTTTCAAGGTCAGCACCAACACTTTGAATTGTGCCCCGAAATGTACTGGGAGGCAATGGAGGTCTTTCAGGACTGATGTTATATGGTCTCAGCGGCTGCTCCCAGCCCCCAGTCTGGCTACCGGATTCTGGATTAGTTGTAGTTTCCGGGTCACCTTCAAAGGGAGCCCCATGGAGAGCGCATGGCAGTAGTCCAAGCGGGAGATAACCAGGGCATGCACCACTCTGGCCAGGCAGTCTGCGGGCAGGGAGGGTGTCATCCTGCGTCCCAGAGGGAGCTGCCCTGGACACAGAACTGACCTGCGCCTCCATGGACAGCTGTGAGTCCAAAATGACCCCCAGGCTGCGCACCTGGTCCTTCAGGGGCACAGTGACCCCATTCAGGACCAGGCAGTCCCCCCCCCACCTGCCCATCCAGTCCCCCCAAGAACAGTCCTTCTGTCTTGTCAGGATTCAACCTCCATCTGTTATCCGCCATCCATCCTCCAACCGCCTCCAGGCACTCACACAGGACCTTCCCCGCCTTCACTGGTTCCGGTTTAAAAGAGCGGCAGAGCTGGGTATCATCCGAATAGCGGAGATTCCTGCATTGTAAAGGGTTGGGCTGGATGAGTCCTTGAGGTCCCTTTTCCAACCCTACGATTCCACTGCTGGTTGCTCTTGAGCGCCCCCTGCAAGGAAGCTGGCCAGACGGCGGAAGTGCAGATCCACCCGGCCACTTTGCCATGCACAATATATAAAACACACACAAAAAAACTGCATTTTCTGTCCTTTCAGGGCTGGCCACCCTCCTGCTCCTTCTCAGGGCGTCCTTCGGGGCCACAAGCGCCGGAGAACCGCGCACGGCGCATGGGAGACGCGTGAATTTTTCGCGGAACTTAAGAGAGACGGCACGGCAGATGTTCCGACCCTTTGCATTGAGTTTTGCTCAGATTCCTGGGGCGTTTCCCCCCCTAAATAGGGGGAGGGACCCCCCAAGGCAGGTGGGGACGATAATTTGATTTAAACGAAGGTAGCAGACGGCTGCTATGATAAACACTTCCCTATTAAGCTGCTTTTAAGTGCCTAATCGGGGCTGGAATCGGGGGGAGGGGGGAGACACCGCCGAGCGAGATTTGGGAAGGGGGCGGGGGAATCAATAAAAGAAGCCGGCCGATAATTAGGTTTAGCCTTCATCACGAGCAGCAAAGTTGTTTTCCACTATGCTCAACCCCCCCCCCCGCCCTCATCCCGGACAATCAAGTTACAATAATTTAATAATGATATTTTTTTCTAGACCCCCGTCCATCTTATTGGGTTGGCCACAGCCACTCTGGCCAGCTTCCGACACGTATAAAAACTTAATAAAACACTGGAACAACGCAATGTAAAAAGTCGCCATTACTTTGACGTAAACAGCTCACGGCAAACAAAGGAACGTTCGACCATCGACCCGAATCGAAAGGTAAACGGGAAAATCGAACATTGGCAACCACCCGCGTCAAAATAGGGTTGCCATGTTTCAAAAAGCGAAAATCCGGACACAAAAGTGTTTTTTTCCTTTGACAGTTGGTACCCCTGGTTCTCAAACGCCTTGGTACTCAAACAACTTGGAACCAAACACTGCGAACCCGGAAGGAAGTGTTCCGGTTTGCGAACTTTTTCCGGAAGCCGAACGTGATCCGTTTTGAGTGCCACACTTCTGTTTTGAGTGTTACGCTGAGGTCTATTTATTTTGCATTTTTGTGGCTATTTTTGTTTTGCTTTTGTGACAGTGTGGAACCCTGTTTGGCTACTGATGGACTGATTGTGTGACTGCAGTACATTGTTTATCGCTTTCATTTTATGGATCAACAGTCTCGTTCGATAGTAAAATCCATGTTAAATTGCTGTTTTAGGGGTCGTTTTTAAAAGTCTGGAACGGATTAATCCGTGTTGCATTCCTTTCTATGGGAAAGCATGCCTTGGTTTTGGAACGCTTTGGTTTTGGAACGGAATTTCCAGAACGGATTATGTCTGAGAACCAAGGTACCACTGTATATATTTTTGCTGCCTTCTAAATGCTTCCACGCTACGGATCCCGCCCGGAGGAAGCCTAGCGTTCCAAAATAAAAATAAAAGGCCACCTGGAAGAGTTATTGAAACGCTAAGGAACACACACAAAAATATAAAAACCTGCAGAAGAAGCTGGGAAGAAACGCCACGCTTTCTTCGGAGAGACACTTCGGAAAGGGCAGGATCCAAGCCAGAGGTTTAATGGAGCTGCTCGCCTGGGGCGAGCCAAGGATCTCCTCCGGGCGAACCGGAAAGAAGCCATTCATGAACTAAACCACAGACCAGTGCCTCCCAATGTGGGCAGTGGGATAACTGGGAGGGGGGGCTGGCTGGAGGTGCAAAAAACTAACCACCCGATTTTGCAAAGCTTGCTATCGCTGGATCAAGTCCATCAGTTCCGTTGAATTAATTAAACTAAACCGTTTTAATTGGATTAACGTGCAATTAACTGCCGCTGTTTCGAATTGTATTCCGTTACGCTCTTCCTTAGCAGGGAGTATTTTTGCATGTTTTTTGTTTTTTACAGGCCAACCGCGTTCTACTCGAGAGTAGACCTAGCCTCGGCAACCACAACCCCGGCCCCCCTCCCTTTGAAATCCCTGCAGCGGAGTTCAGCCAAGACAATATCCAGCAGCCATTTGGGCCCGGTTCCAGCGATCAGTTCGACGTACGGCTCGAAATCCATTCTGAACCGGAAACGGCAAAAGAGTTGCCTTTAAAAAAAAAAATAATCATCACATTTTCATAGTGTGGGAAATAAGGTATCTCTACCTGCATACCAGCCCTGCAAAGTTGGCCAGGCAGGCGGGGAACCGGGTTGCCAGTTGAGTTTGTGGCTTGGCAGCGGATTCGAACCCAGATCCCCCAGGAGTGAGAAAGCTAACTAAGATCCAGGGCTGAGGCAGCTTAATTGTGGCCCCGCCCCCGCCCCCAGGCTGCACCCCGCAGTGTCCGGCTTTGCCCCGCCCACTGGCCCCGCCCACATTTTAGAGATGGGGTGGGGGGAGAAGGCCAAAATTTGACGCAGATCGTAGCAGAATGGGAAGGGACCCCCCAGAGTCATCTAGTCCAACCCGACTGCAATGCAGGAATCTTTTGCCCGACGCGGGATTCGAACCCGCGACCCTGTGATCAGGAGTCTCCGACTCAAAAGGGTTGCAGCGGCTTTTTAAGCTCGCGAGGAAATGCAAGGAGAGGAGGCATCAAATGCCCTTTTGAAATGGGTTAAGGGGGGCAGAATGTTTTTGATTGTGAATTTTGTGTTTTTATATTGTGGTTTTATCCCGCGGACCATCCTCAGACCTGCGGGGGGAGGGCTGTATACAAATTTAACTAATAATAATAATCACAATCATAACCATATATTATGACCATGAAGCACCTAGCCCCCGCCCAATGCAGGAATCTTTTGCCCGGCTCAGGACTCGAACTCGCAACCCTGAGATTAAGAGTCTCTGCCTTGAACGGTCGCACCGTTTGGGGCATTTTAGGAACCACAGGGAGAGGAGAGGAGAAGGTACCCCCGGGGGTCATCTAGCCAAACCCCCTGCCATGAAGGGGTTTTTTTTGCCCGACACGGGATTCGAACCCATGACCCCAAGATTAAGAGTCGCACGCTCTACCCGCCAAGCTCTTGCGAAGTCGTGGAACTAACCACAGAATTGTGGAGCTGGAAGGGACCCTCCGGGGGTCCTCTAGCCCTGCTATGCATGGAATCTTTTGCCCGATGCAGGATTCGAACTCGTGACCCCGAGATTAAGAAACTCATGCTCTGCCGACGCAGCCTGCGATCGCAGAAGTATAAATCCGGCAGGGGAGGGATGGGGAGAGGTGACGACGAACGGAGTCCAGATAAGCCGGAGGGTTGAAAACAATTTTTAAAAAAAAAAAAAAAAAAAACCCTCTACGTCCCCCAAAACACTTCCTGACAGCTGTGAAAACAAGGTCGCCGCACGGTGACCAAACAAAAGACCTCAAAGGGGAATGCCGCTGAGAAAAAGGGGGGAGTTTTTTAAGTCAACACAATAAAATCAATTGTGTGGGGCTTTTTTTTAAAAAAAAGAACGCTAACACCAAGACGGAACCAGCCTTTAAATACTTGTCCATATGTCTATGCATAGATACCGGTATATAAATATATTCTTCAATGTATCTGAAGAAGTGTGCATGCACACGAAAGCTCATACCAAGAACAAACTTAGTTGGTCTCTAAGGTGCTACTGGAAGGAATTTTATTATTTTGTTTTGATATATAAATAGGATATTTTTAAAAAAAAATAGTTTTGCAAGTTGTGTGACCTTGTTTCCCCTATTATTATTATTATTATTATTATTATTATTATTATTATTATTATTAAAAGCTGCTAAGCTTTAACCTCGCTCCCTAACTTATACTGAAACAGCCTATCTAGCTCCATACTGTCTGCACTGACTGGCAGCAGCTCCGGCTAAAACGTCTTATCGGTTCCGAATAAACCTAGTGTCAAAAAGCAGTAAAAATGCTAGCAAATTTGCAAAGCTAAGCAGGGGCCGGTCTGGTTTGAAACTGGATGGGAAACTCATCTCGGGGGGGGGGGCATATTTCGAGAACTAAAAATCCAGACACAAAAAGCTGTGCAGCTTTTTTTGGGTGCGGGAAACGGCGGAGCTTTCTCCGGGAAATTGCCCAAAGAAAATTGTTGAATTTCCCTAAATTCCCCCTGGATGCTAACTCTGCCACTGAAATCCGATGCAAAGCAGAATCCTGCATGAATCAGCTCAAACGTTGAGGACTAGAATCTTATTTTGGGCTTTGCGTGCAAAGGTCTCAGGTTCAATCCTCCGGGTATAGGGCAGTGTTGTTGTTGTTTAGTCGCTTCTGCCTCTTCGTGACCCCCTGGACCAGAGCACGCCAGGCCCTCCTGTCTTCCACTGCCTATCATCTATCTATCTATCTATCTATCTATCTATCTATCTATCTATCTATCTATCTATCTATCTGCCTGTTGTTGTTGTTTAGTTGTTTAGTTGTGTCCGCCTCTTCGTGACCCCCTGGACCAGAGCACGCCAGGCACTCCTGTCTTCCACTGCCTCCCGCACTTTGGTCAGACTCATGTTGGCAGCTTCGAGAACACTGTCCCACCATCTGGTCCTCTGTCGTCCCCTTCTCCTTGTGCCCTCCATCTTTCCCAACATCAGGGTCTTTTCCAGGGAGTCTTCTCTTCTCATGAGGTGGCCAAAGTCTTGGAGCCTCAGCTTCAGGATCCGTCCTTCCAGTGAGCACTCCGGGCTGATTTCCTTCAGAATGGAGAGGTTGGATCTTCTTGCAGTCCATGGGACTCTCAAGAGTCTCCTCCAGCACCAGAATTCAAAAGCATCAATTCTTCGGCGATCAGCCTTCTTTATGGTCCAGCTCTCACTTCCGTACATTACTACTGGGAAAACCATAGCTTTAACTATACGGACCTTTGTTGGCAAGGTGATGTCTCTGCTTTTGAAGATGCTGTCTAGGTTTCTCATTGCTTTTCTCCCAAGAAGTAGGCGTCTTCTAATTTCGTGACTGCTGTCACCATCTCCAGTGATCATGGAACCCAAGAAAGTGAAATCTCTCACTGCCTCCATTTCTTCCCCTTCTATTTGCCAGGAGGTGATGGGACCAGTGGCCATGATCTTAGGTTTTTTGATAGGGCAGTAAATAAACTCAATAAATAATAATACAGGTAAATAATAATAAATAATAATAATTCCACGGTGTCTCCGGCTAGGGCTGTGCAACGCACCCCTGGCCTGAAACCCTGGAGAGCTGCTGCCGGTCAGAGCTGGCAACCCTGAGCTCGGTTTGACTTGGGTAGAAGGCAGCGTCCTCTCGGCTAGTCATGAGGACTAGAATCTTAGCACGTCTTTACGGGAAGGAGCCGAGCCGAGTGGAGAACTGCTTGGAAGAGGGCCGCTGGTATTTGGGGGGTGGGGGAGAAGCAAACAAGGCAAAGGTGCTTTGGGGTTGCGCAGGGTGACGATCCGCCGCGCGGGCAGCCCCGCCGTCAGACGGGTGACTCACGGGGCAGGAAAAGGAAGATAAGGAGGAGAATTGCTCCTGCCAGGAAGGGCCCTCCGAGAAAGAAAGGGAACAAAACTTCTTTTCTTCCGTAAACAAAGTGTTCCCTCGCTGCCACCTGCTTTAAACAAAAAACAGGGAGTGGGAATGAAGGGGGGGGAGGCAGGCAGCCTGGGAAATCCTTTGTCTTAAGACTGTTTTTCTTAAACTGCAGTTGCCACAACAATACGCTGGTGCGCTCCTTTCTTGCGGACGCAGCTTGGCTTTCCATGAAGCTCTGCATAGGAACTTGTAGTAATGCGCACAGCGATCCCGGATAATCCAAACTGTTTCGCAGGAGTCTTCTTCAGCACAACATATAGGTTTGAAGAGAACGCGTACTAGACCATGAGTAGTGGTTACATACCCTTATGACCGCTACTCCACAGAAGGATTTATATTCACATTTTCATGATATGGTCTAGTAGTAATAATAATAATAATAATTCTTTTATTTGTATCCCGCCCATCTGGCTGGGTCTCCCCAGCCACTCTGGGCGGCTTCCAACAGACAAAAAACACATAAAAATATCACAGGTTAAAAGCTTCCCTAAATAGGGCTGCCTTGAGGTATCTTCTGAATGTCAGATAGTTGTTCATCTCTTTAACCTCTGCTGGAGGGCGTTCCACAGGGCGGGCGCCACTACCGAGAAGGCCCTCTGCCTGGTTCCCTGTAGCTTTGCTTCTCGCAGTGAGGGAACCGCCAGAAGGCCCTCGGCGCTGGATCTCAGTGTCCGGGCTGAACGGTGGGGGTGGAGATGCTCCTTCAGGTATACAGGACCGAGGCCGTTTAGGGCTTTAAAGGTCAGCACCAACACTTTGAATTGTGCTCGGAAACGTACTGGGAGCCAATGTAGTTCTCTCAGGACCAGTGTTATATGGTCTCCACTCCCAGTCACCAGTCTAGCTACCGCATTCTGGATTAGTTGCAGTTTCCGGGTCACCTTTAAAGGTAGCCCCACGTAGAGCGCATTGCAGTAGTCCAAGCGGGAGATAACTAGAGCATGCACCCCTCTGGCGAGACAGTCCGCGGGCAGGGAGGGTCTCATCCTGCGTACCAGATGGAGCTGGTAGACAGCTGCCCTGGACACAGAATTAACCTGCGCCTCCATGGACAGCTGTGAGTCCAAGATGACTCCCAGGCTGCGCACCTGGTCCTTCAGGGGCACAGTTACCCCGTTCAGGACCAGGGAGTCCCCCACACCCGCTCGCACCCTGTCTCCCAAGAACAGTACTTCTGTCTTGTCAGGATTCAACCTCAATCTGTTAGCCGCCATCCGTCCTCCAACCGCCTCCAGGCACTCACACAGGACCTTCACCGCCTTCACTGGTTCTGATTTGAAAGAGAGGTAGAGCTCTCTTCCTCTAGTACGCGTTCTCTTCAAACCTATATGTTGTGCTGAAGAAGACTCCTGCGAAACAGTTTGGATTATCCGGGATCGCTGGGCACATTACTACTGGAACAACTTGGACGTTATTGCCACAGTATATGGACTGATTACGTCTTCTCATGCACATTGTGGTGCCAGTGTGGTGTAGTGGTTAAGAGCAGTGGACATGTAATCTGGTGAACCAGGTTCGATTCCCTGCTCCTCCACATGCAGCTGCTGAGTGACCTTGGGCTAGTCCCACTTCTCTGAAGTCTCTCAGCCCCACTCACCTCACAGAGGGTTTGTTGTAGGGCAGGAAGGGAAAGGAGAATGTGAGCCGCTTGGAGACTCCTTCGGGGAGTGATAAAGCGGGAGATCAAATCCAAACTCTTCTTCTATTGTTAGCTCATTTCATTTAGAGACTTATATTTTATGTTCTCAATGACTTTGATTATTTCTTGATATACATTGAGTTGGTTTATTGAAGTGCCTGATATATTCATTGGTCATTGTGTTGCCCTTATTGCTGTTGTTTACTGTTTGCGACACAGGGGTTATTCATTTTGTAACCTGCAAAGGAACTTGGCAAGGGAGACCTGTTTCGTTTGCAGGTCTTCCTCCGTTCCTGCATTTGCACCCTGTTTTCCTCGCCCAGGAGCTTCTCCCTCCCTCCCCGCCAGGTAGGCCAGACTGCTTTCCCCACTTTGGGGGACCTCGGGTCCAGGCGGCAGACACGGCCCTCTAACAACGTTCAAAATCCCCCAGGCACATTTTGCCTTTTTATCTGTGAGAAAGCGTGCCTTGGTTTTGGAACGCTTTGGTTTTGGAACGGACTTCCGGAACAGATTAAGTTTGAGAACCAAAGTAAAGGTAAAGGGACCCCTGACCATTAGGTCCAGTCATGTCCGACTCTGGGGTTGCGGCGCTCATCTCGCCTTATTGCCTGAGAGCCGGCGTACAGCTTCATGTGGCCAGCAGGACTAAGCCGCTTCTGGCGAACCAGAGCAGCGCACGGAAACGCCGTTTACCTTCCCGCAGGAGCAGTACCTATTGATCTACTTGCACTTTGACATGCTTTCGAACTGCTAGGTTGGCAGGAGCAGGGACTGAACAACGGGAGCTCACCCCGTCGCGGGGATTCGAACCGCCGACCTTCTGATCGGCAAGCCCTAGGCTCTGTGGTTTAACCCACAGCGCCACCCGCGTACAACCAAGGGACCGCTGTATTTCTATCCCGCCCATCTGCCTTTGTGAACTTCCTCTGAGATTCCCAGAGCTCCTTTCGTTGCCGGATGCCGCGTAGCAGGAAAGTTTGCTAAGGTGGGATTCTGGTCCGAATGAGCTAAGCCAAACCCCAAACGAACCCTAAAAATTAAAATAATAACCGGCAGCTCATTCACCATCCGGCTTCCGGTTCTCGCTTGCCGAACTATGAAGGTGTGTTTTGTTTTGTTTTTAAAAAATAAGTTTACCAAATTTGGAGGGGGGGGGGTTGAGAGAGAGAATTCCAGAGCCGATTTAAAATAGAACGGAGTTAAATTTAGGTTTCGGCCCAGCTTCCTGACTTGAAACTGCCGCTGTCCGGATCTGGAATGATCATCAGGTATATAAAAGACTTGGCACGTTTTGAGATGCAAACTCTTGGCTGCTGCTGGAGGCATTTGCCTGGAAGGTCCACCCCTGCCCCCCTGCAAAGGCAGACTTGTCCTGCTTGCAGAAGGATCAATTCCGGGCATCCACAGTGGTCCCTTGGTTTCTCAAACTTAATCCGCTCCGGAAATTCCGTTCCAAAACCAAAGCGTTCCAAAACCAAGGCGCGCTTTCCCATAGAAAGTCATGCAAAGCGGATTAATCCGTTCCAGAGTTTTAAAAACAACCTCTAAAACAGCAATTGGACATGAATTTTGCTGATGAGACCATTGATCCATAAAATGAAAGCAATAAACAATGTAAAGGTAAAGGGACCCCTGACTGTTAAGTCCAGTCTCGGACGACTCTAGGGCTGTGGCGCTCATCTCGCTTTATTGGCCAAGGGAGCCGGCGTACAGCTTCCGGGTCAAGTGGCCAGCAGGACTGAGCCGCTTCTGGTGAACCAGAGCAGCGCACGGAAACGCCGTTTACCTTCCCGCCGGAGCGGGACCTATTTATCTACTTGCACTTTGACGTGCTTTTGAACTGCTAGGTGGGCAGGAGCAGGGACTGAGCAACGGGAGCTCACCCCGTCGCGGGGATTCGAACCGCCGACCTTCTGATCGGCAAGCCCTAGGCTCTGTGGTTTAACCCACAGCGCCACCCGTGTCCCTCTAATAATCATTGTACTATAAATGTACTCTCTAATGTATTGTACTATAAAATAAATAAGATGGCATTGTAGATGATAAAAATAATAATAATAAAAAATTCCTTCCTTGCACTGATGATAGTCATTGTTTGGATGGGGAGGGGGGCTTTTATCCATTTCCACAGTCACATAATCAATCAATCCATCAGTAGTTGAACTGGGTTCCCCACAATCACAAATATAAATTAAACTAAAAAGCCTCCAAAACAAAAACGCAAAATAAATAGCACAAACAAAGGAACCAAACTTAATCCGTTCCGGAAGTCCGTTTGTCTTCCGAAAAACGTTCCAAAACCGGAACACTTAGTTCCGGGTTTTCAGCGTTTGGGAACCAAGGCATTTGAGAACCAAGGTACCGCTATACTTAAACCAGTTCTTTGCTGAGAACAATGAGGACTAGAATGTTGCCATATCATTAGGGCAAAGGGCTGTAAATTTGATTTTGGATGCCGAAGGTTCTAGGTTCCATCTCTAGCTGGGACGGGGAAAGTCCGGCACCCCCTGCCCACCTTGCCCGCCAATCTGTTTTATCATAAAACCGATTTATCATAAAGCCGATCCACGTTCTCCAGTCTTTTTCTCGCAAGCAGCCAGGGTGCATTTGATTTAAATCAAATCGATTTAAAACACTAGTCAGTAAGACTTGATTTAAATCATTTTTTTTACAGAAAGACTCATTCTTGCTGGTATCACCTTAATATTTAGAACCAGAGGAAGCTTTCATTTTTGGAGGGAGAAGGCGAGGCTGACCTGCGGAACTCACTGCCACAGTGCCGGCCGCAACTTGCTTTTTTAAAAACCCAAGCAGATCTGCTCTCTTATCATATATTAGGGTGCGGTACAGATTTTTTGGGGGATGGTGGTATCGAACACAGGCCACCAATCTCCTTCCTCGAGGTTGATTTGTAGATGCCACAACGAGGATAAAAGAAATTTCCACGCTATAAAACAAAAACCATGCAGAAAATCCACAGGGACTTCAAGCCGGTAGGAAAGCAGTGTCGTTCCCCCCCCCAAAAAAAAAACCCAAACACGCTCGCGTTACCCATAGCAACCCCAAAAACTTGGAGGCTTTTCAATATGGCGGAAGTCCCATATTGAAACACAGCCGGACTTTCAAATGCAAATAGCGACAGAGACGGAACATATGGTGGAGGTTAGTTCTTATTTTTCCTAATTAAACGGCGCACTGCTGTTTTGTATAACAATGTTAATAGGGCATTTGCAAGCTTTCGGGAGGGAGGCCGCGGCGGCGTTCCCCCCCACCCCCCGTTTTTTAAGAGAGGCGGCAATTGGCAGGGAAAACCGAAGCCCGCGATACACACACCCCGTTCCCAGATCTTCCTCGCTATCAACACGGCGGTTGGGCACGTTCCCAATTTAGGGGTGTTTGGGAGAATAGTCCCCCCTCGGATCCCATCGCTGCTTTTTTTGCAGACCGCTAAAAGTAGCCCCCCTCCCTTTGGCAAAAACGCACCCCTTCGTCACAGATTCACACACTGAACATTGACGTCTCCATTGGGTGAATTTTCCAACGGGCCTTGGTTCTCAAACTTAATCCGTTCCAGAAATCCCGTTCCAAAACCAAAGCGTTCCAAAACCAAGGCGCGCTGCTTTCCCATAGAAAGGAATGCCAAACGGATTAATCCATTCTGGACTTTTCAAAACAACCCCTAAAACCGCAATTTAACGTGAATTTTACTCTCTAACGAGACGATTGATCCATAAAATAAAAGCAAGAAACAATGTACTGCAGTCACACAATCAACAGAAAGCGTCTCTTAAAACAATAAGCATATTTAATCTGGCTTGCCCAGATTGAGATATGTTCTATTATTCCTGGTGATACCCCTTTGATCCCTCCTAAAATAATAAAGACACCGCAGTCTTACTCGTAAGTAACAAAAAGAAGTTTTACTCACCATCAGGCAAAGCACAATGTGATCCCTGAAGGCAGGCTTTCGCCTTAAAGTTACAAATACAGTGCCATACCTTGGTTCTCAAACTTAATCCGTTCCGGAAGTCCGTTCCAAAACCAAAGCATTCCAAAACCAAGGCGCGCTGCTTTCCCATAGAAAGGAATGCCAAACGGATTAATCCGTTCCAGACTTTAAAAAACAACCCCTAAAACCGCAATTTAACATGAATTTTACTCTCTAACAAGACGATTGATCCATAAAATAAAAGCAAGAAACAATGTGCCGCAGTCACACAACCAGTCCATCAGTAGCTGAACTGAGTTCCACACTGTCACAAAAACAAAACAAAAAGAGCCACAAAAATGCCAAATAAATAGACCTCAGTGTAACACTCAAATCGAAGCGTGGCACTCAAAACGGAGCACGTTCGGCTTCCGAAAAAAGTTCGCAAACCGGAACACTTCCTTCCGGGTTTGCAGCGTTTGGGTTCCAAGTTGTTTGAGTACCAAGGTGTTTGAGAACCAAGGCACCACTGTACCTTGCAAAAAACAACAACAACCCTGCGCTTCAATACTGGGTTTCTGAAAACCCAAGATGGAAAAACAAAAGGAAATCCTGTGTAACTAGGAGTTTGGGATAGCAGGATGGTTAGTCGCTGTTTTGAGTAAATAGGTTTCTCACGCAACACTCCCTTTAATCTCGACTGGATGTTAATATTCTTTTAAAAAAAAACAACGTAGAGGGTGTTTCTAATCAGAGGGATCCATCTCGTCAGGCGGCACGATGGCATCTCCTGCCAGCTCGGCAGGTTTGGCAAAGTTGGCACCGTTGCGAAGCCAACGCCGAGCGAGGGCGGCGCTCGCTTGCCCTCGCTCCGAATGGGCGCAACTCTTTTTGTCCCCTGCATCGTTTTGCGGGAGAACCCCAAACTATTGCTGAAATTGAGCCGGGGGGGAGCGGGGGTTATTTTGTGGCAGCGTATGGGCAGGTTTGAGAGATGCAACCATTTCACCTGATTTTTGGGCAGGACTTTTGAGGGGGAAATCTTGCGGCTGGGGGCCATATTGGGTTCTTGACTGCAATCCAGCATTGGGGGGGGGGGCTGCTTTACTAGGGAAATTTGGAAGAAGGGTTTAAGCCAACCTTTCTCACAGAAATCACAGCCTCCCACCCACCCACCCGGCACTTATAATACAGTGGTACCTTCGTTTTCAAACGCCTTGGTACTCCAACACCAAAAACCCGGAAGTGTTCCGGTTTTGGAACGGATTTCCGGAACGGATTAAGTTTGAGGACCAAGGTACCGTTTTGATGTGGAAGTCTGGGTCGAAATTTCCCTTTTAAACTCTTTCGCCGGAGACGCAGCTAAAATGCAACAACGGGCTGCGCTTTTCATCGCAAAGAGCTGCAAAGCCAGAAGTCCATCAGCTTATTGTCCTTAGTTATCGGCTAGATTTTATAGCCTGCCTTTCCTCCTTCGCAAAGCAGCCGTTTCGCACTCGCGACAACAACCCAGCAAGGTTGCCCCACAGCAGAAAGACTCTAGGAAGGCAGTGGGGGTGTAGTGGTTAGAGCAAGCACCCCCCCAACTCGGCCCTCCAGATGTTTTGGGACTACAATTCCCATCATCCCTGACCACTGGTCCTGTTAGCTAGGGATCACGGGCTAGGAGAACTAGGAAGAACGCGCCTGGGGAACTCCGAGCGCCGACCAAAGGGTAAAACAAGGTTCTAGTCCTCATGCTCCTGACTTAAATAGCAACTGCGGCTCTTGCAAGAAGGGTGGCAAATTGTACTGAGAATACCTGGAACCCTGGGAAGACTCGACATGCCAGGACGGGTTGCCAAACCCATTTCATTCAGCTGTTGTTCTGCAAAAATGTGCCCAGTTTCAACCCTCAGTCTGACTTATGCAATGTGCAATTTATGCCATTTTTAAAAAATACATTAAAAAAAACCTTTACGGCCCGGAAGGGTTTTCTGAGAAATAAAATCGACTCGCTTCATTTTATTTTATTTCAAACCAGAGTGGCTGGGGAAAAGCAGACCCTTTTGCAACGATTTTTATTTTTAAAAAGCCCTCTTCTGGACACGTTCCAGCTTGTCAATATCCTTCTTGAACTGTGGTGCCCAGAACTGGACACAGTATTCCAGGTGAGGTCTGACCAGAGTGGAATATTCCTTCCCTTGATCTAGATGCTAGCCATCTTCTGATGGCCTGTCACATGGTAAGCTTGTTTTCTCCTGCTCTGGAGGGGTGGACTCAAATCAGTGGATTCACGTTACAAGGAAGGAGATCTAGATGCTATACTCCTATTGATACTCCTATGGATGCAGCCCAGAATTGCATTGGCTTTTTTAGCTGCTGCATCACACTGTGGACTCATGTCAAGTTTGTGGTCTACCAAGACTCCTAGATCCTTTTCCAGAATTCCCTCTTTTCCAGAAGGGACGAGCGCTGACAAGGCAAAAGGAAACAGTACAGCCCGCTCAGCCCGTCCCGGGATCTCAAGCGCAGCTGGGGCGGTTGCGGCGAGAAGCCCAAATTATTTTGTGAAAAGCATCAAAGCCGTGGGTGGGGTGGGGTTGGGGGGGGTTGAAGCAACCTCCTCAGATTGTGACAAGCTCCGGGCAGAGGGAGTGGAAAGGGGTGGGCAGTAGATTTGTGCGTTGTGGGGGTGGAAGGGAGAGAGTCGACTTTGTTGTAACCACCTGTAGCCTCAAAATTCGGGAACGTGCGCCAACTCGCCCCGCTCCCAAGACGCGCACGGGCGCAGACGGCTCTATAGCACACGCCCCATATCAAAGCAAAACACACACCCCCCTCTATCAAACGAAGCACATTTTGCTTTCATGCTCAAAATCAAAGGAAAACACAAAACCCAAGTTGGGGAAAGGGAGCCCCCAGATCCAAAAAAAGCCCCCCCCCCGCACCTTGAACTTTTGCACCTGCAGTTAAAAATAAAAAACACAGCCTCCTAGCAAACAGTTCTTGCAAACCGGTTTTCTCCAGGCTACAAGACCTAGACCAGGTATAGGCAAACTCGGCCCTCCAGGTGTTTTGGGACTACAACTCCCATCATCCCTAGCTAACAGGACCAGTGGCCGGGGACGATGAGAACTGTAGTCCCAAAACAGCTGGAGGGCCGAGTTTGCCTATGCCTGCCCTAATAATAATAATAATAATTTTTTATTTATACCCCGCCCTTTCCAGCCAAGACCGGGGTCAGAGCGGCTAACACCCATAAAATCACAACAAAACAATCAATTAAAACGCAGGTTAAAATACGATTTAAAGTATTTAAATATACGGGGAGTTATATTCAAGGTTACCTGATCCTCCGAACTGCGTGCTAGCGAGAGTCGTAGGCCTGTTTTTCCCGTTGGCTACTGGGAGCGGAAACATCTGGGAAAGAAGAAGAAGAGGGGGAAAGCAGCGTTACAAACTCAGATATATACACGCCAGGCGCCAAACAGCTCCTTAAACCCAGGTTGCGGTTGCCAAAAGGAAATTTCCGTTGCCGTTTTGGGAGCAAGACGGCTCTAAAGTCTTGATTTTTCAAAGGATGGTGATGGATTCTCAGATAAGCATTTGGCTAGTTCAGAGGACAAACACAACAACAAAAACCACCACACACAGGCTGATGCTAGAGTAACGATGGCATATAAAACTCTAATAAGGAACTGATAATATTATGATAATGTATTCGTGTAAATATCGCATGTATAACAAAAATGTACATAATCCATATAGTC
The DNA here is from genome assembly GCA_034641385.1 of Darevskia mixta. Lineage (NCBI taxonomy): Eukaryota > Metazoa > Chordata > Lepidosauria > Squamata > Lacertidae > Darevskia > Darevskia mixta. The sequence goes on along the minus strand of JAWWNH010000138.1, from coordinate 42,798 downwards.
AAACCATTCAGCATTAGATGTAATAACGAAACTCAGTGCCAACGAAAAGTTCAGTAAATGTCTGTAGTGGAATACGATAGACGAAATTTTAGTCCAATAAAGTCTCCATTAGTCCAAACTCAACAAGAAGGCAACTGAGAGAAAAAGCGATGAATGAACGAAGCAGAAGAGAAAACCTGTCTTCCGGTTATTATCCAGGTTTCGTGCTTAATGCTTCATCAGTTTTCTTTGTAATGCAAGGAATATCTAAATTACAATATAACAAACAATATATAAAAAACTGCAGTGAAAACAATATACGAAATGTAGACATACCTTAATGATACATTTTGTTAGCAAAACATGCAGCTATCACAGGCACAGCTTAGTGAAACAAATAAAATGGAGACTTAAATAGTTCAGAGGACAACCTTGAGCCGGGTTTAGAGCTTTGAGAAGTTAAAGAAAAGTCCCTTGATCCAAGGAAAGGATTTACTTCCGGGTTTTCGGCGTTCCGAGAACCGAAACGTGCGACAACGGAGGCGTCCGGGAACCAAAGTACCACTGCATATTGGCTTATTCCGACCTTGTCAGGGATCTGACCTCACGCAAGGCTTGAGGATTTTTTTTTATTTAAATTGGATTTTTAAAATAAAATGCTTTTGGAGGAAAAATCTTTCTAAATATAGTCTTCTAATTAAGTTACATTGTAGTCCAAAGGCTATTCATCAGGAAATAAGGATTTGTTTTAAGTTTATCAAGTGTGCTAAAACTCAGTCTAAGTTTTTTTTAAAAAATGTTTAACCACATCAGTTAACAAACATGGATACATATGCTATCATGTTATTGTTTTAGTTAAATAAATGGTTTAAATGGTTATTAAGGAAATGATCATTTTTCTTCTTCCAATCAAGTACAGCAGAAAAGTTGTCCAAATATAAACAGTTAACTTATTAAACCTCACCATAATTTCATAATTAGCTGTCTATGTATTTCTAGTAGTATAACCAAATCAGTAATTTTTGATATAACTGTAAAAACTACTCTGCAAATTTATTATTCCAAAAATGAAAACGTCATATGGTTGTAAATATTAAGATTATACCAGCAAGAATGAGTCTTTCTGTTAAAAAAAATATTTAAATCAAGTCTTACTGACTAGTGATTTAAATCAAGCCTTACGAACTAGTGATTTAAATCGTGATTTAAATCAATTTGATTTAAATCAAATCCACCCTGGTCAGGGATGATGGGAATTGTAGTCCCAAAACATCTGGAGGGCCGAGTTTGCCTATGCCTGGTTTTTAAGGTCTAAGGAAGTCCGTCCCACTGTTTTTTCATATATGGGGTGGGGAAGGAAAAACAAAATTAAAAAAACTTGCCCGAGAAATTTCCGTTGGCCTCTGGTTGCAAACTAATCTGACCCCCCTCCCTTTTTGGAACACGCTCCCCCCAACAAGAACAACAGTCCAAGAAGCAAAATCTATTGCTGACTAGCTACACAAAAACCAGACAGCTCGGACGCTGATCAGAAATTTCAATTCACCCGGTGAACTTCATACGAACGCACTGAACCAAGAAGTATCGGAACGGGTAACTTCCGGGTTCGGCGCTTCGCGCATGCGCAGAGGCACTAAATTGTGCTTCGTGAATTTAAAGGATAATTGTATTCAGTTGAATACGTTGGTAGGACTGCAAGAAGCTTTGTAGAGTAAAAAATATATATATATTGTTGTTAATACGAAGATATAGTGATTAATTTTTAGAAAGTAATAATATAAAACAATGATTGATTAAGGAAATATAGTTATAAGAAATAGATATTAGAATATCATGAGGAAGGTTTGACGGAAGTCATGACTATAAAAAGCCAAGACGGTATAAGATGTAAAGATAAATGTGTGAATTTTATTATTGTATTCTTATAAAACTAATAAAAAATATTATTAATAAATAAATTGTGCTTCGTGCATGCGCAGAAGCGCCGAATCATGCCACGCACACGCGGAGATACGGTGCTTCAGGTTGCGCTCTTTTCATGTTGCAAACGGGCCTCCGGGACGGATCCCGTTCGCAACCAGAGGTACCACTGTATTTCAAAAAGCGAAAATTCAGACACAAAAGTTGAGCTGCTTCTTTTTTTTTGGCCAGAAGTTGCACATGAAGTTTTGACATGTGGCAACCCTAACTTCACCCCACCCCACTCCATCAAAAACATTCAGATAAATTGGAAACTGCCTGTGTGATCACAGCAATATAAACAAGTTTTGGCCCTGGATCAATGCATAAGCAGATCTTTCCAACTGCAAACACAACTTGCAGTCTTCCTGGTCAGAGTTTTGCAGGAAAGACCTGTGAAAATAGGCATCTTTGATTTTTCTCTTCTGTGCTTTCTATCCAACGCTGGGAAGATCCGGGAAGAGGAATGATAGGGGCATATTTAAACAATGCACGCACACCTGAATCACAATGTTGTCTCTGCAAATTAAGCGGGTGCAGATTTCTAAATAATAAAAAGCAAGTAGCCTTCTCCAACTTCGTACCATGATGTTGTGGGACTAAAAAGAAGATTTTGTCCATCCCTTAGATATGGCACAGGTTATCGGCAAACAGGTGGTTTGCGTGGGAAATTACTGTGGACTAGAAACTTAAGCAGACTGGCTGAGGATCAATTCCAACTGCGGCGCTTTAAAGCATCGTAATCGGACCAGGCTTTTAAGAAAGCCGAGATATTTCCTGCAATTCGAGGGGTGCAAAAGCGCACCTTTATATTTTTCCGAAACCACCACCTTAAAACGCAGACACCTTCCACCCTCCCTTCTAAAGCTTTTTACGCAGCGTCAGAATAAAAAAACCCAGATTTGCGAACGTGCAAAGGAAACAAAAAGGAAACGAATTGAACAACAGAAGGCAGGAGTTCCCTTAAGTTTCTCTCTTTCTCTCATTTGCCATGCAGTGTGGAAAAAAACACCTTTAATACGTGCAGCGCTTAAGGACTACAACTCCCATGATGCAGCGCTCAAGGACTACAGCTCCCATGATGCAGTGTGCTAAAACAACAACAACAACACATAAACACAGAGCGAGTGGGCACAGAAATATGAAAGGAACCACCCAGAACCCCAAATCTACAATTCGATGATGATGATGATTTATTATTTATACCCCGCCCATCTGGCTGGGTTTCCCCAGCCACTCTGGGCGGCTTACAACAGAATATTAAAATACAACAATCTATTAAACATTAAAAGCTTCCCTAAACAGGGCTGCTTTCAGATGTCTTCTAAAATCAGATAGTTGTTTATTTCCTTGACATCTGACGGGAGGGCGTTCCACAGGGCGGGCGCCACCACCGAGAAGGCCCTCTGCCTGGTTCCCTGTTACCTCACTTCTCGCAGGGAGGGAACCGCCAGAAGGCCCTCGGAGATGGAGCTGAGTGTCCGGGCAGAATGATGGGGGTGGAGACGCTCCTTCAGGTATACTGGCCCGTTTGGGGCATTTAAAGGTCATAGAATCACAGAATCATAGAGTTGGAAGAGACCACAAGGGCCATCCAGTCCAACCCCCTGCCAAGCAGGAAACACCATCAAAGCATTCCTGACAGGTGGCTGTCAAGCCTCTGCTTAAAGACCTCCAAAGAAGGAGACTCCACCACACTCCTTGGCAGCCAATCCCACTGTCCAACAGCTCTTACTGTCAGGAAATTCTTCCTAATGTTTAGGTGGAATCTTCTTTCTTGTAGTTTGAATCCATTGCTCCGTGTCCGCTTCTCTGGAGCAGCAGAAAACAACCTTTCTCCCTCCTCTATATGACATCCTTTGATATATTTGAACATGGCTATCATATCACCCCTGAACCTTCTCTTCTCCAGGCTAAACATACCCAGCTCCCTAAGCCGTTCCTCATAAGGCATCGTTTCCAGGCCTTGGACCATTTTGGTTGCCCTCCTCTGGACACGTTCCAGCTTGTCCGTCTCCTTCTTGAACTGTGGTGCCCAGAACTGGACACAGTATTCCAGGTGAGGTCTGACCAGAGCGGAATACAGTGGTACTATTACTTCCCTTGATCTAGATGCTATACTCCTATGGATGCAGCCCAGAACTCCTATTGAGGTCAGCCCCAACACTTTGAATTGTGCCCGGAAACGTCCTGGGAGCCAATGTAGGTCTTTCAAGACCGGTGTTATGTGGTCTCGCCGGCCGCTCCCAGTCCCCAGTCTAGCTATGAATCTAACAGAAGGCCCACAGGAACCGAATTTCGAGAAACCGTATCAATAGAATGTAGCAACCCAGGTGACCCCCCTTGCCTGACCGAAGTAAAAAATGAACTCGAATAGAGAAAAGAGACTGACGCTGTCAGCCATCACTCTCTGGGGTTGCGTTTTATCTCTCTCTCCGTGACGTGGCGCCTCTCCCCGGCCTCCTTCCAAGGCTCCTTATCTTAAAATGCCAAGACCACACGCCCTTCCAAGTTCAGCTTGCATGACACAACGCTCTCCTCCGACCGACCGTCGAAAGTTTGCCTCCGTTCGGCTTTCCTCAATAAAACCAGCAGAAGGCGCCCAAGAAATGGAAGAATGTCTCTTTTCGGAGGAGGCATTCCCTCCTGAGAAAGGAGATAGCTTCTTCCTAGGTCTGGGGAATCTGTCTCCCTACTGACGGCGCCCCCGCTTCAACTCCCGTCAGAATAGCCAAAGGGGGGCAAAATCTGGAAAAGCCAGAGATTCCCCGTCCCTGATTTGAAAAGTAGCATTCTGTACTGCATGCAAGAGACCCCTCCGTTTAGAAGAGGCATTTCCTGCTGAGAGATGGAAGAACGTCGCTACAAGTGGTCCCTCGGTCCTCCAATGCCTTGGACACTGAGATCCAGCGCCAAGGGCCTTCTGGCGGTTCCCTCCCTGCGAGAAGCAAAGCTACAGGGAAGCAGGCAGAGGGCCTTCTCGGTGGTGGCGCCCGTCCTGTGGAACGCCCTCCCTTCAGATGTCAAAGAGAGCAACAACTACCAGACGTTTAGATGACATCTGAAGGCAGCCCTGTTTAGGGAAGTTTCTAATCTGTGATATTTTAATGTATTTTGATATTTGTTGGAAGCCGCCCAGAGTGGCTGGGGAGACCCGGCCAGATGGGCGGGGTACAAATAATAAATTATTATTATTATTATTGGTACTCAAACAACTTGGAACCCAAACGCTGCAAACCCGGAAGGAAGTTTGCAAACTATTTCCGGAAGCCGAACGTGCTCCGTTTTGAGTGTTAGGCTGACAATTTGAGTGCCGCGCTTCCGTTTTGAGCGTTACGCTGAGGTCTGTCTGTTTTGGCTGTTTATCTTGCGTTTTTGCGGCTTTTTCATAGAATCATAGAATCCTAGAGTTGGAAGAGACCCCAAGGGCCATCCAGTCCAACCCCCTGCCAAGCAGGAAACGCCATCCAAGCATTCCTGACAGGTGGCTGTCAAGCCTCTGCTCAAAGACCTCCAAAGAAGGAGACTCCACCACACTCCTTGGCAGCAAATTCCGCTGTCGAACAGCTCTTACTGTCAGGAAGTTCTTCCTAATGTTTAGGTGGAATCTTCTTTCTTGTAGTTTGAATCCATTGCTCCGTGTCCGCTTCTCAGGAGCAGCAGAAAACAACCTTTCTCCCTCCTCTATATGACATCCTTTTATATATTGGAACATGGCTATCCTATCACCCCTGAACCTTCTCTTCTCCAGGCTAAACATACCCAGCTCCCTAAGCCGTTTTGTTTTGTTCTTGTGACCGCGTGGAACCCAGTTTGGCTCCCGATCGACTGATTGTGTGACTGCAGTCCATTCTTTATTGCTTCCGTTTTATGGGTCGATGGTCTCGTTAGATAGTAAAGTCCATGTTAAATTGCTGCTTTCAGGGGTTGTTTTTAAAAGTCTGGAACGGATTAATCCGCTTTGCATTGCTTTCTATGGGAAAGCGCGCCTTGGCTTTGGAACGCTTTGGTTTCGGAATGGAATTTCCGGAACGGATTAAGTTTGAGAACCAAGGGACCACTGTATTTAAAAGAGGTTTTCTGTCCTGAAAGCAGGGAATACCTCTTCTTAGATCTCAGAGGTTGGGAAGCCCTACACCAGGGGTGGCCAACTCCGAAGAGACTGTGATCTACTCACAGAGTTAAAAATGGCAGTGATCTACCCCCTTTTGGGGGGTTCAGGTAAAAGTTGTTAAGCTTTTTTTAGGGAGGAGGAAAGCCCCATTTTTTAGGGGTTCAGGTCAAAGTTGTTGAGATTTTCTGAGGCAGGAGGAAAACCCTGTTTTGGGGGGGTGAAGGGCTAAAATGTTGAGCATTTTTTAGGGGAGCCAGTGATCTACCAGTGATCTACCACAGACGTCCAGTGATCTACCGGTAGATCACGATCTACCTGTTGGACGTGCCTGCCCTACACCCTTCCAGATATTGTTGGGGGAATGCCTCTATAAGAGGCCTTCCCTTCCGAGAGGGGAGAAAACCTCTTCTTATTAAGCCAGGAATGGGGAAATCTACAGCCTCCTAGCATAGCTGTCAACTTTCGGATTTGAAAATAAGGGGTTTTTCCGAGCTTTCGGATTTGAAAATAAGGGATGCCCATGCGAGGGCGGTGCAATGGCACCAAGTAGCCTCGCCCCCCTGCGCTCCAGAGGCTGCGCGCGAACGGGAGAGCGAAAGAGCGAGCGCGTAGACGGCAGGCAGGCTGTCTGTCTGGTTGTGCGTGAGGGTCTGGCTGCACAAGGCATGCAAGCTCCGCCCCAGTCGGTCTCAGACTCCTTATTGGCAGCTGAGGAGCCTCCCTGGCTGGCAGGGAGGGAGAGGAGCTGCTTCCTTTGAAACCCGGGGAATTTAAGGGATATCAACAATCCGGGATAGCAGCGGGAAACGGCATTGGAATAAGGGAGTTTCCCGCAAAAAAAGGGAGGGTTGACAGCTATGCCTCCTAGGTGTTCGTTGCCAGAGTCCCAACTCCCTCCCATCCCAGCCAGCATGACCAAAGGCCGAAGACGGAGGAGTTTGGAGTCCAGGCACGGCTCACAGGTCCCTCTTCCCTGGAGTAAACGAACAGCAACTCCACACAACTGGCAGCTTATTTTAGGAAGGACGTTGACAAAACCAGAAAGTGTCCCAAGGAGGGAGAACGAAGGGTCTGGAGACCACGCCTGATGAGGAACGGTCGAAGGAGCTGGGTATGTTCAGCTTGGAAAAGAGGAGGACGGAGAGGAGATAGGGAGAGCCGCCTTCAAATAATATCTCTTAAGGGCTTCCCCGTGGAAGAGGGAGCACGCTTGTTTTCTCCGGAGGGCAGGGCTCGAACCCGTGGCTCCAAGTGGCAAGGGAGGAGATCCCGACTCGACGTCAGGAAGACCTTTCTGGCAGTAAGAGGCACTTGACGGTGGGATGGAAGGTGGTGAACTCTCCTTCCTTGGAGGTTTTTAAGCAAAGGTTGGGTGGCCAACTGCCATGGATGCTTTAGCTGAGATTCCTGATTCCTTCCTTCCTTCCTTCCTTCCTTCCTTCCTTCCTTCCCCCCCTTCCTTCCTTCCTTCCTTCCTTCCTTGTCTCTCTCTCTCTCTCTCCCTTCCTTCCTTCCTTTTCTTCCTCTCTCTCTCCCTCCCTCCTTCCCCTACTCCGCCCCCACCCTTTCTAAGTCTTCACAACAAGGAGACCGTAGCAATTATGCGTTCCCCTTGATACTGCGACGAGGAACAAACAAGTTGGTACCCGCAACCGCTCGCCTCCTTGCGAGTTGCCTCCGTCTGACTCTCTCAGTCAAACACACCCAATCCAGCGTAATGCCACCATTCCTTATGCCACCGCCCCCTCCCCATCACGTTCCCATGTGCATAAACCCTGCAAGAGATAAATAACTAGAGAGTCTCACTTACCATACTGAAATCCAAGAGGTCACTCAGCTCCTTGTCAGTCCCTGCTGCGGCCATTCTCTGCTGCTGGTTCATATTCCCCCCAGATGCAAACGTAGTCCGTCCTTTTTATTATCATTATCCCGCACCGAAGAAAAGGAGAGGGGCGAGGGATGGAGGAGGAGAGGAAGGGATGGGAGCAGAGAGGAGAGGAGGGAGAGAAAGAAAAAGAGAGAGGTTTTTAAGAATATTTGTGAAACGGAGGAACAAAACCACCCAGAAATAAACAACAACAACAATAATAATGATAATAATATATTATTTGTACCCCGCCCATCTGGCTGGGTCTCCCCAGCCACTCTGGGCGGCTTCCAGCAAACATTAAAATACATTAACACATCACAGATTATATAATAATAATAATATAAAAATAATTTATTATTTATACCCCGCCCATCTGGCTGGGTTTCCCCAGCCACTCTGGGCGGCTTCCAACAAAACATTAAAATACAATAGTCTATTCAACATTAAAAGCCTCCCTAAACAGGGCTGCCTTCAGATGTCTTCTAAAGGTCTGGTACCCTGTTTCCCCTATTTTAAGACGTAGTCATAAAATAAGCCATAGCAGGCTTTTTTCGCATTTGCGAAATATAAGCCGTACCCCGAAAATAAGCCATAGTGATAGGCGCAGTTCTGGAGGGCGCCAAAGAAAAGGCGGGGCTGGGCTTACGTAATAAAAATAAGACATCCCCTCAAAATAAGCCATAGTGTGTTTTCTTGAGGGGAAAAAAAAATAAGACGGTGTCTTAAAATAGGGGAAACACGGTAGTTGTTTATTTCCTTGACATCTGATGGGAGGGCATTCCACAGGGCGGGTGCCACCACCGAGAAGGCCCTCTGCCTGGTTCCCTGTAGCTTTGCTTCTCACAGTGAGGGAACCACCAGAAGCCCTCGGAGCTGGACCTCAGTGTCCGGGCTGAACGGTGGGGGTGGAGATGCTCCTTCAGGTATACTGGACCGAGGCCGTTTAGGGCTTTAAAGGTCAGCACCAACACTTTGAATTGTGCTTGGAAACGTACTGGGAGCCAATGTAGATCTTTCAAGACTGGTGTTATATGGTCTCGGCGGCCGCTCCCATTCCCAGTCTAGCTGCCACAATCTGGATTAGTTGTAGTTTCCGGGTCACCTTCAAAGGTAGCCCCACGTAGAGCGCATTGCAGTAATCCAAGCGAGAGATAACTAAATAATAATGCCGTATTTTCCTGCGTATAAGACGACTGGGCGTATAAGACGACCCCCAACTTTTCCAGTTAAAATATAGAGTTTGGGATATACTCGCCGTATAAGAAATACGACCCGGCGTATAAGACGACCCCCGACTTTTGAGAAGATTTTCCTGGGTTAAAAAGTAGTCTTATACGCAGGAATATACAGTATTTCATTTCACAATACTATCGCTTCATTTCGCAATACTATCCCCTCCTGCAGGGATCTGCTTTCAAATCCACAACAAGCGAGTTATTGAATGGAGAATCGGGGGGGGGGGAATCGGTGGGTACAAATTCACCCCCACAAACACTTTGATTCCCCCCTCAAATGTGCCTCTCCCCCCCCCCCCGGATTTCTGGGCCAGACGGACTGCGAGGTGACGGCCACAGTTTTTGCAGGGGCGGGTTGGGGAATATGTGATATGAAAACAGGATTTTTATTTTTGCAGGAAGGGAAGGGAGGGGGGAAATAAGAGAGCACTTCTGTCCCTGAGGCTCTGCATCAAATGCCTTTGGCCATCCACAGAAAACCGAGAAACTATCAGTACTCAGAGAGACACAGCACACAAATAGAGATGCTAAGGGCTTGGGAAGGGGGGGATCAGAAAAAGAAGGGGTAGAGCCAGTTCCCCCCTCCATTTCACACACACACCCCCAAAATAGGCATGAGAACAGGAGGGGGAAACCACCCCACAAGCCTTCACAGAACCACGCACAAAGCTTATGCTATTGATGATAAGTTTGCGTGTTTGTGAGAGTGTTAAAGGTAAAGGGACCCCCGATCGCTGGGTCCAGTCGCGGACAAGTGTGTACTGCATGCTTCAGCGTGGCAGGAACAGGCCACAAAGTATTGCATGGACTCTGAGAGCGAGTGGCTGCCCCCCACCGCTTCCCTTCTCCCAATTAACCTCCATCTCCAAAGCTTAGTGGATGGAGGGAGGAAGAACCACCGGGGCCGCCCTGTGACATCGCCAAGGCCCACCCCTGGGTGTTACTGACCAGTTGCTTTTCTGGAATACACATGCATTTGGCAAGTGTGCATTGCACGCTTCAGCGTGGCAGGAATGGACCATTAAGTATTGCATGGACTCACAAGAGCGAGTGGCTGCCCCTCTCGCTTCCCTTCTCCCAATTAACCTCCGTCTCCAAAGCTTAGTGGATGAAGGTCACAAATGGCCGATAGCCAGTTGCTTTTCTGGAATACACATGCATTTGGCAAGTGTGTACTGCACGCTTCAGCGTGGCAGGATTGGACCCTCCCGCTTCCCTTCTCCCAATTAACCTCTGTCTCCAAAGCTTAGTGGATGGAGGGAGGAAGAACCACCAGGGGCTGCCCAGTGACTTCGCCAGGGCCCACCCCTGGGTGTTTCCAACCGGCTGCTTTTCTGGAATACACATGCATTTGGCAAGTGTATACTGCACGCTTCAGCGTGGCAGGAACAGGCCACAAAGTATTGCATGGACTCTGAGAGCGAGTGGCTACCCCTCCCACTTCCCTTCTCCCAATTAACCTCCGTCTCCAAAGCTTAGTGGATGGAGGGAGGAAGAACCACCGGGGCTGCCCTGTGACATCGCCAAGGCCCACTCCTGGGTGTTTCCGACCGGCTGCTTTTCTGGAATACGCATGCATTTGGCAAGTGTGTACTGCACGCTTCAGCGTGGCCGGATTGGACCACTAAGTATTGCATTGATTCTGCCCCTCCCGCTTCCCTTCTCCCAATTAACCTCCGTCTCCAAAGCTTAGTGGATGGAGGGAGGGAGGAAGAACCACCGGGGCTGCCCTGTGACATCGCCAAGGCCCACCCCTGGGTGTTACCGACCGGCTGCTTTTCTGGAATACGCATGCATTTGGCAAGTGTGTACTGCACGCTTCAGCGTGACAGGATTGGACCACTAAGTATTGCATTGATTCTGCCCCTCCCGCTTCCCTTCTCCCAATTAACCTCCGTCTCCAAAGATTAGTGGATGGAGGAAGAGCCACCAGGGGCTGCCCAGTAACTTCGCCAGGGCCCACCCCTGGGTGTTCCCAACCGGCTGCTTTTCCCAAATACACGTGCATTCGGCACATTTGCACGAGAAAAACCTACATGCAACTACAGAATCAGATAATCCTTTAATATCGTGCACACCTTACCAGTGACGGTAAGACCACCACCCCACACCAGAATATATCTTCTCAGGAACCCTAATGTCCAGCCGGAATGAGCCCTCAAAACTCCCGATAATGGGTTGTTATCCAGAGCCAGTCCAACTCAGAATAGACCCATTAGAAAGAAAGGCATGGCTCCCTTGCTTTCAGTGGGTCTACTCAAGAGGAGAAACAAGTTGGCCACAGTCGAATACCCTATTGCAGGCAACCCCAAACTCGGCCCTCCAGATGTTTTGGGACTACAACTCCCATCATCCGTACCTAACAGTGGTCAGGGATGATGGGAGCTGTAGTCACAAAACATGTGGCCTGGCCAAGAGACAGAAGCGGGCCCAGGGCTCCCTCCAGCAAGACTTGCAAGGCCTAGCAGAGATCCGAACTCGGGTCTCGACTAGTCCTAACTGGACCAGGCTGCTCAGCCTTGGGCCCTACCTCTCCTCACGGGGAAGGAGGAGATAAAGGGGGGGGGGGAGTTTGATTTTTCTGGCAGGGTTTGTTTTTTTCTGAAGCTGTCATCAGATTTTATTCACTTGTCAGCCAGTTTGCAAAAATGCAGCCTGATGAAGGGTTATTACTATTATTAGTTGAAGGTAGCCCGTTACATTAACGGGCGCTAGAGGAGGAGGCGGCGGCAGGAGGCGGCAGAGGCTGGCGGCTGACTGCAGCTGACAGGCGGCCCCGGCGGCGGCTTCGGGCGGGTAGGCCTCGGGTGAAGCCGCGGGCTCGCGTGATTGGCGAGGCCGGGGGAGAGAAGGAGGGTGGCGGCAGCCGGAGGAGGAGGAGGCTCCGTGCAAGGCGGCGGCGCTGCCCCAACTGACAACGCGCGTGCGCCGCCACTGCCTCCCGGACACGCCCCCCTCTCCGGCCGCTCCAATGCCTGCGTCCCTGTTGGGGGGGGAAGTAGAGCTCTCCAATCCGTGCGTCCCTGTGGGACATGCGCACTCACGCAGTTCCACTGACACACAGTGGACGCAGGGACACTTGAACATTATTATATGTGATTATTACTACTACTATTATTACCCCACCCATCTGACTGGGTTGCTCCGGCCCCTCTGGGTGGCTTCCAACATATATAAAAACATTATAAATTTAGGGAATGGGCATAACTCAGTGGGCAGGATACTTGCTCTGAACGTAGGCAGTCCCAGATTCAATTCTCACTGGCGGGGGGGGGGGGGGAGGAAGACTGACACCTGAGACCCTGGAGAACTGCTGCCGGTCAGGGTAATAAAATAAATAATAATAATAATAATTTATTATTTATATCCCGCCTATCTGGCTGGGTTTCCCCAGCCACTCTGGACAGTTCCCATCAGGAGATCAAAAACACCAAACATTAAAAACTTCCCTCAACAGGGCTGCTTTTAGATGTCTTCTAAAAGTCAGATAGTCTTTTATCTCCTTGACATCTGATGGGAGGGCGTTCCACAGGGCGGGCGCCACCACCGAGAAGGCCCTCCGCCTGGTTCCCTGTAACCTCGCTTCTCGCAGGGAGGGAACTGCCAGAAGGCCCTCGGGAGATGGACCCCGGTGTCCGGGCTGAACGATGGGGATGGAGACGCTCCTTCAGGGATACTGGGCCGTTGAGGGCTTTCAAGGTCATCACCAACCCTTTGAATTGTGCTCGGAAACGTCCTGGGAGTCAACGCAGGTCTTTCAGGACCGGTGTTATACAGTGTAGACAGCATTGGCTAAGAGCAAGGAACTGATTCAGTTCAAAGCAGTTTCCACTTTGGAAACCATGAGGACTAGAGCCTCATTTTATTTCAGGAAAAAGCATCCTGAGTACCTACTTTGAACGCTTAAGGTTCCAGGTTCTGACACCCCCACAAGCCCCTCAGCAGCTCTAGGTGGGGCTGAGAACGACCCTGGCCTGAAAATTCCCCGAGGGAAGAGAATGCCTCTTCTCTTCCTAGAGAAAGGATGGGTTCATTCAGCGATAAAACAGCTAGCACCTTTGTAAAGCTCAGCAGGACCTGGCATGGTTTGGAATTGGATGGGAGACCGCGTCTTGAGACCCCTGGCATTGCAGCGGGCTGGAATAGATGTCCCTCAGAGTTCCCTTCCAACTCACTGGTCCTAGGATCCTATGAAACCTGTATCCCTTCAGATGTCGAAGGATTCCCTCATCAGTCCCCCAGCCAGCCAGCCAGCCAGCCATGGCCAATAGACAGGAGTACAGAAATATCTCGAAGCCACTAGGCCAGGGGTAGGGAACCTAAGGCCCGTGGGCCGGATCCAGCCCAATCGCCTTCTCAATCCGGCCCGCAGACGGTCCAGGAATCAGCGTGCTTTTACATGAGTAGAATGTGTCCTTTTATTTAAAATGCATCTCTGGGTTATTTGTGGGGCAGAGGAATTCATTTCCCCCCCCAAAAAATATAGTCCGACCCCCACATGGTCTGAGGGACGGTGGACCGTCCCACGGCTGAAAAAGGTTGCTGACCCCTGCACTAGGCAAACAACAGCACTTTCCCCAACACAGAAGCTGCTGGAGCCATTTCTGGATCCGACCCTCAAAAGCTGCAATCGAGGTTTTTTATCCTACATTCCTTTGGTCCATAATGCACCCGCAGTTAAGGATCACAGATCCACAGGTTTCAAGGGCCGGTACGAGAAAATAAAAATGAAATTGCGGTCATTTCGTCCAGGCATCCCCAAACCTGGCCCTCCAGATGTTTTGAGACTATAATTCCCATCATCCCCGACTGCTGGTCCTGTTAGCTAGGGATGATGGGAGTTGTAGTCCCTAAATATCTGGGGGGCCGAGTTTGGGGATGCCTGATTTAGTCCATGGGTAGGCAAACTAAGGCCCAGGGGTTGGATCTGGCCCAACTGCCTTCTAAATCCAACAGTCCGGGAATCAGCATGTTTTTACATGAGTAGAATGTGTGCTTTTATTTAAAACTAGTTGAATTCAGCCCATTAATAATGGGCGCTAGCGGCGGTGACGGGGACCCGAGGCGCAATATGCAGTTGTCCCCCCTCCCTTCCTTCTCCCCGCCTCAGCCGGCCAAGCCACCACCATGGCGGAGCCGCCTGTTGCCACTGCCCCGCCGGCAGCCCCGGCGACGGCCGCCCTCCCCGCCGCCGCCACGGGCGGCTGAGGCGGGGAGAAAGAAGGGAGGGGGAGAAGCAGCAGCGCGCGGGGAGCGGCCGCCATTGCGGCTTCTGGCCCCGGAGCAGGAGGAGGCGGCGGTAGGAGCGGTGGCGGCGGCGATTGAAGCGGAGAGGTTCTGAGGCTCGCGCTGCGCTCCAACCAATCAGGCTCCTCCTCTTCTCTGCGCTCCAATCTGTGTGTCAGTGGGGCGCATGCGCAGTTGGCCAATTCCACTGACACACGGACGGTGGACGCAGGGACACAGGGAGATTATTATATAGGATGCATCTCTGGGTTATTTGTGGGGCATAGGAATTCGTTCATTTCCCCCCCAAAAAAATATAGTACGGCCCCCCACAAGGTCTGACGGACAGTGAACCGGCCCCCTGCTGAAAAAGTTTGCTGACCCCTGATTTAGCCCAACCACCTGGCAACACAGGAAGCTTTTGCCCAACGTGGGCCCTGCGATCACAGGCTCGAGAAACGGCACCAAACTCGGGGTCATGTGACGGAGGAAAGGAAACAGACGCAGAACGAAACCTGCGGAACTCACTGCCGTAAGACGGTAATGCAAAAACAAAATAAGAACGCACGGAGGGATATGCTTGTTTCTGAGAAAGGCCGGGGTGGCGCTGCAAGGAAATTGTACTTTGCACATGCTCCGCTGCCAGCAAACACTGCTTGATACACACAGAGGAGAGGACTGGCTCACATCTCAGAGATTTACAGCAGCAGGACCCGATCCCCAGATTTATTTACTTTCCATTAGTTTGGGAAGGAAGCACAGTTCCTCTTGACCACATGGCCACACTAAAATGCGATAGCTGTCAATCTCTACTCTGGCGTCACCGAAATGGGCTCTCCAAAGTGCTTTTAGTCAATTTGTCGTTCTTCGTGTGGTGCAGTGGTTAGAGTGCTGGGCTAGGGACCTGGGAGAGCAGGGTTCGAATCCACACTCCACCCCGAAGCTGAGGGGGAGACCTGGTCTTGGGTCAACATCTCTCAGGCTAACCTACCTCACAAGGTTAAGGGGAGAAATATGCCCACCTTGAGCCTTGATAAAAATGTGGGAGATAAATGCAATAATAATAATAATGATGATGATGATGTAGCTACTTGCAAAGCTGCTAGTCCACATTAAACAGATATTTGAAGAGTGGAAGAATCGAATGCATGTTCAAAAAGGTAAAGGTAAAGGGACCCCTGACCATTAGGTCCAGTCGTGTCCAACTCTGGGGTTGCGGCGCTCATCTCGCTCTATAGGCCGAGGGAGCCGGCGTACAGCTTCCAGGTCATGTGGCCAGCAGGACTAAGCCGCTTCTGGCGAACCAGAGCAGCGCACGGAAACGCCATTTACCTTCCCGCCAGAGCGGTTCCTATTTATCTACTTGCACTTTGACGTGCTAGGTGCGCAGGAGCAGGGACCGAGCAACGGGAGCTCACCCCGTCGCGGGGATTCGAACCGCCGACCTTCTGATCAGCAAGCCCTAGGCTCTGTGGTTTAACCACCACAACAATAATAATGTAGCTACTTGCAAAGCTGCTAGTCCACATTAAACAGATATTTGAAGACTGGAAGAATCGAATGCATGTTTACTCTGTGGGTAATCCCACTGGGTCCAGTGAGGCTTACTCCATGTAAGCAGGCTCCGACCTGCAACACAACATCTCCCAATGTTTACTTGGCGCAGGATTAAGCCTTGTTCAAAGTGGTGGCCTTAATTTTGAGCATGCAAACCAATCCAAACCAGCCTTCGTTTTTTAAAAACACAAACAAACCTGGTATTTAGATTGCCTGTGTCATCGTCCCCAACACAACACAACTTCTATTTTACATCATGTTTAAGAATTTAGATGGGGTATCTCCAAAAAAACACCTGGCAATTTTTTATTTACAAAGGACCTTCCTCAGCTTCAGCGACGCATTTAAAACCAAGAAGCCAACTTGGGGTGGGGGCACAAAAAAATAATGTGTGGTGGTTTTTTTAACCTGTGCTCAAAGCGATATATCTTTGCTGATCCGGAGACCCATGTTCCGGGGTTGGGAACACAAATTTGCTAGCAGGTGGCAGTGTGAAGGGGGGGGGGAGAGAGAAGCAAGGTAAGTATGTATCAAACCACACGCCCTGGGGGGGTCAGGACACAGGGACCCTGGGCCGTGCCACCCACAGAGAATTTCGCTTCCCCACTGAATGTTTCTACAGATATGGATATTGTTGCAAGGGCGAAAAAAAACGTAACATCAATATTGACGGCTTCCTTGAATTCTGGGATGGTTTTTTTGGGGGGGGGGAAGCTGTGGGGAGGATTTATCTAAACTGCCTCGGTCCTGTATACCTGAAGGAGCGTCTCACCCCCACCGTTCAGCCTGGACACTGAGATCTAGCACCGAGGGCCTTCTGGTGGTTCCCTTACTGCGAGAAGCAAAGCTACAGGGAACCAGGCAGAGGGCCTTCTCGGTAGTGGCGCCCGCCCTGTGGAACACCCTCCCATCCCATGTCAAAGAGATAAATAACTACCTGACATTTAGAAAACACCTGAAGGCAGCCCTGTTTAGGGAAGTTTTTAATGTGTGATATTTTAATGTATTTTAGTGTTTGTTGGAAGCCGCCCAGAGTGGCTAGGGAGACCCGGCCAGATGGGCGGGGTACAAATAATAAATTATTATTATTATTATCCCACGCATGCATTCCTCCACCCATTAGGCAAAATCCCCACGGCCATGGGGGTCCCCCAAACAGCATATGAGGCTTGCCACCCTAAGGCATTGCTGGAAATTGTGCAGGATACCGGGGGGGGGGTGTTCTCGCCGGCACCCACCTCCCCAGTCCGGGAAGGAGACCGGGGGTGTGCCAGGCCTTCGGGGGGGGGGGTCCCAGGCCTGCGAGAGCGGCTTCCTTTCTCTCTCTGTAAACCCCACCCCCCTCGTGAAAAGGGCAAGGACGGAGCAAGATCCAAGGGCAAATAATATTGGGGGGGGGGGACGGCGACACAGACAAGGCCCGATTCTGCTCTGCACCTGCCTCCACAAAAAACACAATTCAGTATGGAAATGCCATGCGTCCACACACAGAAAAAATATTGTAGAATTAAAAGGGGAATTTCTACTTTCCCGGTGCGCCCCCCCCCATCCAAGAGTGAGAAAAAAACTCCCTCCCCTATTGCACTTCAACCTGACTCAGTTCCTGAGTCTTCTGCTGCCAATGCTGAGAGTTTTATTACTTTAGGACAAAGAGTTTCTAGCCAGTCTCACCCAGCCCTCCTCCTTTTGCGACTGCATCCCTCCCCTCCCCCTTTTCTCCCTTCCTCCATCTCTCTTCTACCCCCCCCCCGCACAGACCCCGCTTTCTTGTCCTCCGAAACCAATTTTCCCACAGCACCCATTTTCGTAATAATATATTTTTTTTTAAATCCCCACCAAGCAGGGTTGGCAATACTTTGCAGCGCTATCGAAGCATTCGACTCCCCCCAGTGCAATTTTAACACACACTCTCTGGGAAAATGGGGTGGAGGGTGGTGGGGGGGAGAGAGAGAGAGGGGGGGGGAAGGCATCGCAACACAAAGCAAAAGGGGGCAGGTCCCCAGCCTCGTGTACTCGCAAGAAAAGTTTGCAGAGAGGCAAACACACAAAGCTCCCTGCAGCTGCCATTCAAAGAGAGAGAGAGAGAGAGAGAGATTTTTACTACTAAGGGGGAAAATCCACAGACAGGCAGACCTCCGCAGCCCCCCCCCCCACCCCGGAAAAAAATGGGTTTAATTCAGCAGGCAAGGCATCTCTTTTGCATGCAAACAACTGCTGTCTTAGACCCCTCCAAAGTAAAAATAATTGCAAGGAGATAAACACTTTCATTGGGGGGGGTGCCACCATTATGGTATTACAGTTCAGCCAACAGAGACAAATGTGATCATATTTTTGCAAGCTACACACACACACACACACACACACACAAAATGGGAAAATCCAGTCTTAACGGCGCAAACCTTGCTGGGGTCCGAAAATATCAGCACAGACAGATATACCATAAATAATATGTCTTTCCACGTTTAAACCTGGGAGTGTGGGCCTGGGTTGGGGGCACAGCGACTCCATTAATATTACGTCCTCATAATTCCACATGCACACATAAATATAAATACATCTTCCAACAGCAAGACAAGCTTCAGATTGGCTGCATGGACAAGGCAGAATAAAATGTATTTTTGGAAGAGTTTTGGACTCCCCGGTTAAGGCACAAGACCACCAGGAGGTCCGGGGAATTTGCACACACAATGGGACAAAACTTAGGACGGTGTTTTGTGTGTGTGTGTGTGTGTGTGTGTGTGTGTATGGGGGGGGGGAGAGACAGAGGAAGGCAAACTGCTGCCCGCAAACAGGCCAAACCAACCCGAGACAATTGTTTCAGACAAGCAAACGCGTGCAAAAAACCCAAAAACATCAAGCGGCCCCCCCAAACTTCCCAGTCATTTCTTTTTGTCCCAAAACTCAGCCTTATTCGGGGAGCTAATTCGTGAAATTAAGGTTTTGTGCAAAAGGGAGCGAGACGGGGAGCTCCTTCATGAAATTAAGGTTTTGTGCAAAAGGGAGCGAGACGGTCGAAGCACCGTTTTGCTAACAATAAGGAGAGTTGTGGGTGTGTGGGGTTTTTTTGGGGGGGGCAGAGAATAAAATCTGTGGTGGAAAAAGGGATTTTTGAGGATCCTGCCAGCCTGTCTCGGAAAGGCTGGCTTGTGGGAAGGTGGAGACTGGGAAGCTGTAAACGAGGAATAATCTGTCCATGTGGTAGAGGCCTACCCGAAAAACAAAACTTAAAGCCCTTCCTAACTCTTTATTTACTGGATCTTTCGGGGTCAGCGGGCAGGCGTGGGATGGTGGCCCACAGTGGCCGGCAGAAATTATGGGACGTCGGGCAGGAGGAATAAAAAATGGATTAAAACGGGAGAGATTATGATGTAACTGTATACATTACTTTCTCAAAACGCACCAGCAGTAGCCCGGTCGGGGCTGAAGTGTATATATGATCGAAGGGACTGTTACAAAAACTCTCTGGGAGACCATTCTGGATCACAACAGCCTTTGGGACCAACTCTCTGGTTGCCCCCCCCATCAAGCCCCTCTTTCCGCACATGTAAATATATGGGGGGGGGAGTTTGCAGCCAGGGGACGGTGCAATTAAAGGTGGGTGGTGGTTAATGGGGTGAATTGGGAGTGGAATTCGGGGTGTACCCCCCCCCACACACCTCAAGGAAAATAAACTCCTGGAATTCAAAAGCTGCTACTGCAACCGGTTCAAAATAAATAAATAAATAAGCAACACACAAGCACAATGTGACCTGACTCTATTCCTAAAGTCCACGAGGCAGGAAAATGGGGGGCTGGACCCCCCCCCCCACGCACACACAAAAAAAGAACTTTCAAATAGTTCTGGATACAGTAGGAGTAGCAGCCTCTCCCCCCCTCCAAAAAAAAGAACATTAACTGGGAGGTGGAAAGAAGTCAAGGAGACCCCCTGTCGCCCCCCCTTTCCTTGCTTCCACTAACTTCCCGCCCCATAAAGTTTAACACCACTTCCGGGGGGGGGAGAGAGAGAGAGAGAGAAAGAAAGGGCAAGAGAAGGGGGAAGGAATCCCTCACCATTTTTTAATATAAAAAATAAATAAATCGCGGGGGGGGGGGCGACGATAGGGATGTGGGGGAGGGGAGCCGCGGAGGAAAGTCGCGAAGAAACGGCAAAGTTAAGTTTCCACGGTGGGATATATTATTTAAGTCTGACCTGAGCTCTCTCTCTTTCTCGCCCCCCCCCCACATTACACACAAAATAGTTCCGAGGAGGGGGAGGAGTCAAAAGTGAACATCCCCCCCCTCAAATTAAAAGTAGGAGCCCCTCCCCCCTCCCTCCAGCTTACCTGCTCGGTTTGTGGTGAAATTGGGGAGCGCGGGGTGCGGGTGGGGGGGAACAGCGTCACATCCACGACTCGGCCGCGTCGATCCCCGGGGCGCAACCGGGGTGGGCGCCCCGGTCCGTTTCCCTAACCCTTCCTATTGTTCTCCCGGCGGCGGCGGCGGCTGTGTGGCAAAAGGCTGACGGAGGCGGCTTCTCTCTCTCTCTTCCCCCCCCCCACCTCTTTTTTAATAACAATGTAATAATAATAAAAAAGGAGATACAGAGGCGAACGGAAATGGCTACAATGTAGCTTAAAAAAAGGGAGGGGAGCAAGGAAGGAAGGGAAGGGAAGGAAGGAGGAGAGGAATTTAAAAAAAAAAAAAGAAGGGAAGAAAAAAAAAAGAACCGGGAGCGCAGGGAAGGAAGGAAGGAACGGGAAAGAGATTAGAGGACGGGCTCCGAACGTTCGGGCTCCGAACGTTCGCCCCGTCCCGGCTCCCGGATTGGCCGCGCCGAACGTTCGATCGGATGTTTGGCCCGCGCCGAGCGTTCGATCGGATGTGCGCCCCGACGTTCGATCCCTTTGATGTGCCCTCGCCCGACGTTCCACCCGCTTCCCGGCGGCCGCGGGGGAGGGAAGGAAGGAAGGAGGGAAGGGAGGGGGGTGGGAAGGAAAGTAAAAGTGCCGCTCCTGCTTTTTTTTCTTTTCCTTTTTCTCTCTCTCTTTTTCCTCCCCCCTTCTTTCTTTCTTTCTCTCTCCCCTCCGGCTCGGAGCCTCCTCTTTTTTAGCGTTTGATTCGCTGGCTCATCGTTGCAAGAGCCTTTTTTTTGCCTTCCCTTTCTCTCTCTCTCTCTCCCTCTCTCTCTCCGTGGGTTTCTGTTTCTCTCGCGCGCCCCCCCCTCCCCCGCGGCTCGCTCGCTCGCTGGGGCAGGCAAAGGCGGACGGGCGCCCCCTTCTTCTCCTCCTCCTCCTCCTGTGCTTACACACGCATCCACACACACACACACGCATCAAGGCCTCCCGTCCCCGACGTATCCTTCCGCCGCATCAACCACCATTACGACCAGCTGCACAAGTTAAAAAAAAAAAAAATTAAAAAAAAAATGAACGGGGTGGGGAGGGAAGGAAAGAGTTAGGATGGCTGGTTCTGCCCACGAGGCTCCGTCCCTCTCGTCCGCCCCCCCCCGCCTTCCTCCTCCTCTCGCCAGCTCCCAAATACTTAGGAAGAGAGGAGGCAGAAATTTGGATTTTTTTTCATCATTATGATTTAAAAGGGCTATCTTCACCAGAATAGGGTCTCTCTATAGCAGGGGGGCGCGCGCTTTTTATTTTAAAAAAATACACACTCTTCCCCCCCCCCCCAGATCCAAATGTATTTATTTTAATTTTTTTTTAGGTGTGTGGGGGTCGTGGAAGAGATGGAAGCGGTCGATTAAATGGCTTCCCTCGTGTGTGTGTATTTTTTTTTGTTTTTAAAGGGGACGCGGCGCTGAGGGCCGTTGGTCCGACGCTCACACACACCCCCCCCCCGCCAAAAACACACTTGCAACTCTTCACTCTTCTTCCATAGGCAAATGCAGGGGGGGATTAGTAGGGGGAAGGGTGGCAAGGGGCTCAAAATAACTGGGCTCCCCTTCAGTTTTAATCCAACAATATTAAGGTTCCCCCCATATTAAGAACTCTCTCTCTCTGTATATATATATTTCCCTCCATCCTCTAAAGTGAGAGGGAGGGGTGAGAGTCGTGTGTTCCCCCCCCCCCTGGATTTTAACCTTCACACTCCAGGGTCAAAGGCCACCCGCTCTCCATGACAGCCCCAAACAAGTTACGGAAGCCCCCCAACTTTAGGCAGTTCCCCTCCCTCGCAACACATACACAAAGAAACACAAAATAGCCCCCATTACACAGACCTAGGAGTGCCTCCTGCTTCCACCCACTCTAGGGAGTTTGGGGGTGCCTCCCCACCCCATCAGACCAGGGGTCCCCAAAATAAACGAGGTACATGTATCTCCACCCTTAACTGTATGATAAGTCTTCTTCCTGACACCCTATGCCCTTTTCAAATGTGTTGTTTTCGTTTTTATTTTGATTATGTATCTTGTGGTTTTGTATCCTGACTTTATCCTGTGCACTGCCCTGAGACCTGCAGATTCAATCAATCAGTCCATAAAATAAAATACTCAAGAGTAGGCCCACTGGACCCAGGTGGCGCTGTGGGTTAAACCCCAGAGCCTAGGGCTTGCCGATCAGAAGGTCGGCGGTTCGAATCCCTGCGACGGGGTGAGCTCCCGTTGCTCGGTCCCTGATCCTGCCCACCTAGCAGTTCGAAAGCACGTCAAAGTGCAAGTAGATAAATAGGTCTCGCTCCGGCGGGAAGGTAAAAGGCGTGTCCTTGCGCTGCTCTAGTTCGCCAGAAGCGGCTTAGTCCTGCTGGCCACATGACCGGGAAGCTGTACACTGGCTCCCTCGGCCAATAAAGCGAGATGAGCACCGCAACCCCAGAGTCGGACATGACTGGACCTAATGGTCAGGGGGGTCCCTTTACCTTTAGGCCCACTGGAATTAATACGTATGACTTTGTTCTATGGCCATGAATTTAGGTTTAGGAACTTACCGGTAGGTCATAGACTAAACCTTCGAATAACTTTTCTGATAGTCAGAGCTCATCATCATCCTCATTTTTTAATTTGTATACCGTCTTTCTATCTCCCAATACTCAAGGAGGTTTACAAGCTGAAGAAACAAAAAAATGTACATCTTGTAACAATCTAATGCAATACAAAAATGTGATAATAAAACATAACTTTAAAATAGGCAACCTAACATCAAAAAAGTAACATTCAGCAATCATTAGGATAGTATAAAATAATAATATCAACATATAAAAGTTAAACAGAAATCCACTCAACAGTTACAATAAATAATATCTAAACTAAACTGTGCCATCTGTAACTCGGTCGTAGAACATGAGACTTATCAATATCAGGGTCGTGGGTTCGAACCCCGCCAAAATTCCTGCGTTATAGGGAGTTGGACTAAATTGACCCAACTCAACAATTCTATTGTTTTTGGGGGGAGGGTTATTGAGTTGTTTGGTTTTTATTTGCATGTATTTTGTGGTTTTATATTATGATTTTATCCTGTGAAATGCCCTGAGACCTGCGGTTATAGGACAGTATAATAATAATAATAATAATAATAATAATAATAATAATATGAGCTCTTCAGCAATGCAATGGTCTGCAGGTGGCGGACTCTCCTTCAATGGAAGTCTTTTAGCAGAAGTTGGGTGGCCATCTGCCACGGGATTCTAAGCTGGGATTCCTGCATTGCAATAGGGTTGGTATGGATGACCGCTGGGAGTCCCCATTTCCAACACCACCTTACTATGATTCTACGGATTCCAGCGGTTCTACTGGGTGCAAGCCAATAGAAATATACGTGATGAAGGGAGATCAATATAATTGGTTGCTTTCTTGCTCTCTCCTTCTCTTTCTTTTTAAAATTAAAATTATTTTGCATTCTTTAAAATTTACATATACCGATAAGAAAAGAAAAATACATAAAAGAAATTTAAAAAAATTTGTCAAATACACAAAATTATTTAAGGACTACGAACCATAATTTGAATAATCTATACACAAAATTAAAAAAAATTTAAATAAAAATTGTGGGGTGGGGGTTAGGAGAGAAAAGCCCGCAACGTTAAAAGAAAAAAAAGCAAAACAAAATACAGTAGTAAAAAAAAAAAACAAATAGTGGGGGGTGTGGCTCCCGAGAGTGGGCGGAGCGAGGAGGAGCCACGCTAGAGGGTGGAGAAATAGGAACTACTTTTCCATTGGCGGAGGGACACGAGCAAGAAGAAGCTGCGCGAAGAGGCCACGAGAGCAGCAGCAGCAGCGTGACGAAATGGGAGCACCGGAGAGAGAGATGGAATGATAAGGCCGCGGGGCAGGGTCCAATGGGAGGGCGCGGCGGCGCGGAGTAGCGTGAGCGCCGGCCAATGGGAGAGGCCCCCCTCCTTTCCCGTCCGCCCCTCCCCTCGGACTGCCTGCCTAACCCTGCGAGCCCTTCTTCGCCCACTGAGCAAGGGGGAGGGGCCCCGCAGGCAGCTGCCGCGATCCTTCGTTTCGCGTGCGCCGCCCGCGCCGCCCCGAGGCTCCAGGCGTCAATTGGTTTAGCGCTGTCTGCGCCTTGGCAAATTTCAACGGCCCCTTTCTGACGCTGAATAAACGAATAAATAGGAATGAATGGGGAAGGCTTGCGGGGAATTTAAACGCATATCCATTCCCCCTCCCCTGTGACTTCTGCTTTTAAACAAGTCAAAATTTTCAGAATTTAATCCGCCCCAAATTCAGTAGTCAATGCAACTTTATTTTTTATTTTTTTCAATTTTTTAAAATTCATTTTCTCGTTTTAACAACATACAAAACAAAACAACAACACAACAAAACACATAATTATACATTCCTTAATCCTTAATTTCGTATTCATCTTATAATGCAACTTTAGATTTGCTGCAAGTCTGCAAAATTTGATGATTTGCGGTGGGGGTGCAAATTTCAATGGCCCTGCTAACACTTAATAATAACAAATAAATAGGAATTAATTGGGAGGCTGTGGGGATTGAATGCAGGCATTTCCCACCCCTGTGGCTTCTGCCTCAAACAAGTCAGAATTTGAATTCGGTCCCCCCCCCCAAAAAAAAAATTCAGTAGGAAAATGCAACTTTAGATTTGCTCCTTGCAAATGGCAGAAAGTCTGCAAATTTTGATGATTTGCAATGGGGTGTGTGTGTGGATAATTTCAATGGCAACTGTTACGTCAGGGAAGACCTGTTAGAATCACTGGGCTTCACAGAGCCGCAGAGCTGGAAGGACCACCTAGTCCCAACCCGGGACTCGAACCCATGACTCTGGGCTTAGCAGAGTCCTGTGCTCTACCGACTCGGCTGTCTTTCTGTCTGTGAATAGATTTCTATGGGACGTCTCTTGAGTTTGACTGCAGACAGAATGCAGGCCTAAAATTCTACTTTTTCAAGAATGTTTTTTAAAACAAAAACAAAACAAAAAAACAATTAGTAGCATTTTTTTCTTATTCAATATGAACCTAATTAAATATAATTTATAGGACTGGATGCTGTTTGGATTTCCGCTTTTTATTTATTTAAACATTTTATTGGTGGTTTTTAAAAACTGCTTTAAAATAAGGTGATAGGCCCGCACCGATTCCCGACACGATGCTTACAAAATGGGTGCATGATAACAACAACAATAGTTTTATTATATATATATGCTGCCCATCTGACTGGGTGCAATCCGGCCGGCTCCCAACGGAATATTAAATAATGATATATAAAGTGCCTTGATGCTAGGCAGTGTACAGGCCAAATACAGTTGCCAACTTGTTAAACAGCCTTGGCTCCTGTGCATTTGCTTTTCAGCTGTTCTAGGAGGAGACCATGCTAAGAGTTCTGCGTTGTTGCTTTTGAGGGATGAATCAACCTGCTAATTCCTGCAGATACAGTGGTACCTTGGTTCTCAAACGCCTTGGTAATCAAACAACTTGGAACCCAAACACTGCAAACCTGGAAGTACTGGCACCGGTAAGTGTTCCGGTTTGCGAACTTTTTTTGGAAGCCGAACAGATCCTGAAGTTGAGGCTCCAGTACTTTGACCACCTCATGAGAAGAGAAGACTCCCTGGAAAAGACCCTGATGTTGGGAAAGATGGAGGGCACAAGGAGAAGGGGACGACAGAGGACGAGATGGTGGGACAGTGTTCTCGAAGACACCAGCATGAGTCTGACCAAACTGCAGGAGGCAGAGGAAGACAGGAGTGCCTGGCGTGCTCTGGTCCAGGGGGTCACGAAGAGGCGGACACGACTAAACAACTAAACAACAACAACAACAGGCAGATAGATAGATAGATAGATAGATAGATAGATAGATAGGCAGTGGAAGACAGGAGTGCCTGGCGTGCTCTGGTCCAGGGGGTCACGAAGAGGCGGACACGACTAAATGACTAAACAACAACAACAACAGGCAGATAGATAGATAGATAGATAGAGGAAGACAGGAGTGCCTGGCGTGCTCTGGTCCAGGGGGTCACGAAGAGGCGGACACGACTGAACGACTAAACAACAACAACAACAGGCAGATAGATAGATAGAGAGAGAGAGAGAGAGGCAGTGGAAGACAGGAGTGCCTGGCGTGCTCTGGTCCAGGGGGTCACGAAGAGGCGGACACGACTAAATGACTAAACAACAACAACAACAGGCAGATAGATAGATAGATAGATAGATAGAGGAAGACAGGAGTGCCTGGCGTGCTCTGGTCCAGGGGGTCACGAAGAGGCGGACACGACTAAATGACTAAACAACAACAACAACAGGCAGATAGATAGATAGATAGATAGATAGATAGATAGATAGAGGAAGACAGGAGTGCCTGGCGTGCTCTGGTCCAGGGGGTCACGAAGAGTCGGACATGACTAAACGACTAAACATTTTCATTGGAGAAATGTTGGAGGGGATGGAATAAAGGTAAAGGTAAAGGGACCCCTGACCATCAGGTCCAGTCGCGGACGACTTTGGGGTTGCAGCGCTCATCTCGCTTAATTGGCCGAGGGAGCCGGCGTACAGCTTCCAGGTCATGTGGCCAGCAGGACTAAGCCGCTTCTGGCGAACCAGAGCAGCGCACGGAAACGCCGTTTACCTTCCCGCCGGAGCGGGACCTATTTATCTACTTGCACTTTGACGTGCTTTTAAACTGCTAGGTGAACAGGAGCTGGGACCGAGCAACGGGAGCTCACCCCGTCGCGGGGATTTGAACTGGCAGTAATCTTTGAGAATTCCTGGAAAACAGGTGAAGTCCCAGCAGACTGGAGGAGGGCAAATGTTGTCCCTATTTTCAAAAAGGGGAAAAGAGAGGACCCAAACAATTACCGCCCAGTCAGCCTGACATCAATACCAGGAAAGATTCTAGAGCAGATCATTAAGCAAACGGTCTGTGAGCACCTAGAAAGGAACGCTGTGATCACTAAAAGTCAGCATGGGTTTCTGAAAAATAAGTCATGTCAGACTAATCTGATCTCATTTTTTGACAGAATTACAAGCCTGGTAGACGAAGGGAACACTGTGGATGTAGCCTATCTTGATTTCAGCAAGGCCTTTGACAAGGTGCCCCATGATATTCTTGTAAAGAAGCTGGTAAAATGCGGGCTAGACAATGCTACCATTCAGTGGATTTGTAACTGGCTGACTGACCGAACCCAAAGGGTGCTCATCAATGGCTCCTCTTCATCCTGGAGAGAAGTGACTAGTGGGGTGCCACAGGGTTCTGTCTTGGCCCAGTCTTATTCAACATCTTTATCAATGACTTGGATGATGGGCTTGAGGGCATCCTGATCAAGTTTGCAGATGACACCAAATTGGGAGGGGTGGCTAATACCCCAGAGGACAGGATCACACTTCAAAATGACCTTAACAGATTAGAGAACTGGGCCAAGGCAAACAGGATGAATTTTAACAGGGAGAAATGTAAAGTACTACACTTGGGCAAAAAAAATGAAAGGCACAAATACAGGATGGGTGATACCTGGCTTGAGAGCAGTACAAGTGAAAAGGATCTAGGAGTCTTGGTAGACCACAAACTTGACATGAGTCAACAGTGTGATGCAGCAGCTAAAAAAGCCAATGCAATTCTGGGCTGCATCAATAGGAGTATAGCATCTAGATCAAGGGAAGTAATAGTACCACTGTATTCCGCTCTGGTCAGACCCCACCTGGAATACTGTGTCCAGTTCTGGGCACCACAGTTCAAGAAGGATATTGACAAGCTGGAACGTGTCCAGAGGAGGGCAACCAAAATGGTCAAAGGCCTGGAAACGATGCCTTATGAGGAACGGCTTAGGGAGCTGGGTATGTTTAGCCTGGAGAAGAGAAGGTTCAGGGGTGATATGATAGCCATGTTCAAATATATAAAAGGATGTCATATAGAGGAGGGAGAAAGGTTGTTTTCTGCTGCTCCAGAGAAGCGGACACGGAGCAATGGATTCAAACTACAAGAAAGAAGATTCCACCTAAACATTAGGAAGAATTTCTTGACAGTAAGAGCTGTTCGACAATGGAATTTGCTGCCAAGGAGTGTGGTGGAGTCTCCTTCTTTGGAGGTCTTTAAGCAGAGGCTTGACAGCCACCTGTCAGGAATGCTTGGATGGTGTTTCCTGCTTGGCAGGGGGTTGGACTGGATGGCCCTTGTGGTCTCTTCCAACTCTATGATTCTGTTATTCTGTGATTCTGTGAACCGCCGACCTTCTGATCAGCAAGCCCTAGGCTCTGTGGTTTAACCCACAGCACCACCCGCGTCCCTTGTTTAGCTTATACAGCGCCACCTGGGTCCCTATTTGTTGTAGGGGATGGAATAGGACGTCGCTATTTCCACGGGAGAAATGTTGGAGGGTATGGAGTTATGTGACCCCCGAGCCAAGGAGATAAGTCACTATACAGTGGTACCTCACGTTACATACGCTTCCGGTTACATACGTTTCAGGTTAAGAACTCCGCTAACCCAGAAATAATGCTTCAGGTTAAGAACTTTGCTTCAGGATAAGAACAGAAATCGTGCTCTGGCGGCGCAGTGGCAGCGGGAGGCTCCATTAGCTAAAGTGGTGCTTCAGGTTAAGAACAGTTTCAGGTTAAGAACGGACCTCCGGAACGAATTAAGTACTTAACCAGAGGTACCAGGTCGGCGGTTCGAATCCCCGTGACAGGGTGAGCTCCCGTTGCTCGGTCCCTGCTCCTGCCCACCTAGCAGTTCGAAAGCACGTCAAAGTGCAAGTAGATAAATAGGAACCGCTCCGGCGGGAAGGTAAACGGCTTTTCCGTGCGCTGCTCTGGTTCGCCAGAAGCGGCTTAGTCCTGCTGGCCACATGACCTGGAAGCTGTACGCCGGCTCCCTCGGCCACTAAAGCAAGATGAGCGCCGCAACCCCAGAGTCGGACACGACTGGACCTAATGGTCAGGGGTCCCTTTACCTTTACCACTGTACAGCCTTTAGACGACACCTGAAGGCAGCCCAGGGTAGGGGACTTTTTCGATGTTTATAATGTTTTATTTTATATGTTGTAAGCCTCCTGGAGTATCTGGGGCAACTCAGGGCATCAGACAGGGCAATATCATGTCCCTGTCTCCCCCGTGGGCCTTCCCCCGGGCTCAGTGCGCTGCTCAGCATTGCATCTTTCGAATTCCTGTCTCGTTATTTAATTTAACTTTCCAGCCCTACCCGTTCCTTTCCTAGGGGAGGCTCCCGGTGAGAAACGAAAAACCAATCCGTCTGGCTGTTTGGGGTGGCTGATTCATAGACCAGCGGTGGAGAGAAAAGAATGAAAGAAAGGAGGAGTGGAGGGGGGGTGGAGGAGTGCAGAATCACTTTGGAGGAAAATATAGGGGGAGGGGAGAAAGAGAGAGTTGGGTTTGTTAAAGTTGTAGTAACACGGTGACCCCACCGACCAAATAAACTCCCTCACACCCAGACTTTGTGCTTCGTTCCAGAGTCAAGAAATTTCTCCCGGTTCTAAATTGCCTTCATTTGTATTATTAGGGCAAGCCGTGCCAAAGTTTTCTCGTTTTTCAAAGTTTGGGAACCTCTTAAACTCTTTTAGGGTTTCTCAAAGTCCCGCTGGCGGAGTCGGGTGCCAAATGGCATTCACATCCCCAAAAGATTGAGTTCTGGGGAGCGTGGAGGCGGAAGAATGGCCTCAAGGCTTTGGAGCAAGTCGCCGCGATCTGGAAAGAGATCGGAGACTCAAACGGAGAAGCGACGGGGAGCCTCCTCCCAGGGGCTGCTAGCAGTTCTGCAACTGAGGGCTGCTGAGCGACACGCTCGCACCTGTCGCAGAGACGGAAGGGAATCGCCTCTCTCCCCTGCAGAGACAGACCAGGACTCGTTCAGAGACGCTGCGGGCAGCCTCCTCTGAACACGATCCTGCAGAGTCTCTGCAACGCTGCCTCCTGCAACTAGCATAGTTTAAGTTTATTGGGAAAGAAGGATCTATGCCCTTCTTAGTAATAGGAGCAAGATAAAATAGTTATTTAAACCACAGAGGTTTCTTTATTTTGGGGGGGGGGGAACAAGTCTCTGACCGACCGACCGAATTTCACAAGTGGATTGCTTTAACTTGGTTAAAAGTGTCCCTATTTCCAAATCTTGGAAGTGGGGGGGGGGGTGCAGTATATATTTTTTGTGTCCCAACCACGGTGATTAGAGGCTGAGAAATATTTCAAATGCTTCCTCTCACGCCCCTGTCAAGCCCTTCCGAAACGCCGCGTTTAGAAACGTGGTCATTTGGCAACTATCTCCCCGATGAAACACCCAGCGCTGGTATTCCCCATGTTTGTTTGCTTCCTGCTCTGAGCGTGAGGCCTAGGGATAGGATTATATGCCTGTCCGTTTTCAGACCTCCTGGTGGGTTGCCAACTCCCCGCACCTCCGCCCTGCTCCTGCGCCTTCGAAAGCAGCAGGTGGAAACACTCTGAAATGTGTTTGAAGCTTTCCCGCCGTGTCCGCCTCTGCCTACGCTCCAGAACTGGAGAATTGCCCTTGCAGGAACCCCCAGCCAGGCCTCCCCTTGCTAAGGTAGACTGCCTCTGTTGGGAAAGCTTTGCACTGGCTCAAAGGATTCCCTGAGCCTTGGTTTCCCCTTTCTCCACCCCAAAGTGCTCAAAGGCTTTTGGGTTCTGGGTTGCAGAAGCCGCGACATATCGCCGTCTAGCCGGCTGCCCTGACTGAGCCTCTGAGATAGCTGTCATCTGGCTGGTCCCCTGCAATCCTAAACCCTGGAGGGTATCCTGTTTTCCTGGGGTGGATTTGAGTCTGTAATGGAAACCAGGGCCCCCAGAGGCAAGGAAAGGCAGCTCAGGGACCTCGGACAGCTCCCAATGGGCTTTGCTGTCGCTGAGCTAGAGAAAACGTTGTCTCAGCAAAGGCCCAGAAACTCAAAAAGACGCTACGGGGCTGGACCTTTCTGAGAAGCTCCACCATGTAGACAGGACTGTTTGCAGGATCCGAAGGGGCTTCTACCAATTCTGGAGTGTCACACACCTCTCTGGCTGCAGAGGAATCCAAGTCTGAGATTTGTGCTAGGGCCACGTCCTCAGGCTTGCAATAAGAAGAGTTTGGATTTGATATCCCGCTTTCTCACTCCCCGAAGGAGTCTCAAAGCGGCTCACATTCTCCTTTCCCTTCCTTCCCCACAACAAACACTCTGTGAGGCGAGTGGGGCTGAGAGACTTCAGAGAAGTGGGACTAGCCCAAGGTCACCCAGCAGCTGCATGCGGAGGAGCGGAGACGCGAACCCGGTTCCCCGGATTACGAGTCTACCGCTCTTAACCACTACACCACACTGGTTCGCAGGCTCTGAAGAGGTTTGGTCTTTGGGCGGAAAGTTTTCAAGGCATCTGCTTTGTGATTATGCAGATAATTCAGTCTCACTCTTTGATGCCCTGGGTGGAAAACCAGACAGCATTGAAGGATCGATGAAGGCCTCGCAGACGGAAAGTCCAACAGAGCTGGCAGAGATGGACGATGCCGCGGTCCAAATGGCGAAGCTGGGGAGGGACGGAGGGAGGAATCCGTCCACCGAGCAAAAGATAACTGACAGCGCTTCTTCTCCACGCAGACCTCAAAATTCCTGCGAATGTGGAATTCTGCTCCCAGCAAGCCAGAGGTGCCAGGAGGTAGCCAAGATATCGCCTGGCGACGTTTCGAAGGACACAGCAAAATGTATTCTGCAGATACTCCACTGGGAGCCTTGAAGATTCCTCTGCATTTCAGCCTGTCTCGTTTATTGGGGAAGGAGGGAAATCATAGACTGTTTCTCTGCAGAGGATGGATGCCGTCTAACAGATTGAGGTTGAATCCTGACAAGGCAGAAGTGCTATTCCATCCCCTCCAACGTTTCTCCCGTGAAAATAGGGATGTCCTATTCCATCCCCTCCAACGTTTCTTTTCAGTTTGGTATGTCCCTATTTTCAGGGGAGAAACGTTGGAGGGGATGGAATAGGACGTCCCTATTTTCAGGGGAGAAACGTTGGAGGGGATGGAATAGGACGTCCCTATTTTCAGGGGAGAAACGTTGGAGGGGATGGAATAGGACGTTCCTATTTTCAGGGGAGAAACGTTGGAGGGGATGGAATAGGACGTCCCTATTTTCAGGAGAGAAACGTTGGAGGGGATGGAATAGGACGTCCCTATTTTCACGGGAGAAACGTTGGAGGGGATGGAGTTATGCAACCCCCGTGCCAAGGAGATAAGTAACTCGGCAACTTTTCAAAGACATCTGAAGGCAGCCCTAGTTTTTTTAAGGTTTCGTGTTTTATTCTGGGACTGAGGTTCCCCTGTTTCATATGAATACCTGTAAATAAACGTTTTGGGTGTTCTTTCTTTCGCTGCATTTTCCATTGGGTGGAGATTCCCCTTCATCTCTGTCATCACACAGCGAGCGAAAGGGGCTTCCTGTCCGTGGGCGACTTCTGTACTCGGTGCGCATTTGCATGCGTTTGCGAGAGAGGAGGGAACCCCGTCTGAAACCAAGAGGTGAAGAGAGTTCACCCTCCTCCCCATCATTATTTCTCGAAAAATCAGATCTTTTCAAGTTCAGGCTTTCATTGACAGACCTACTATAAGGCTTCCCTCAACAGGGCTGCCTTCAGATATCTTCTAAGAGGTCAAATAGTTGCTTCTTTCCTTGACCTCTGATGGGAGGGCGTTCCACAGGGCGGGTGCCACCACCGAGAAGGCCCTTTGCCTGATTCCCTGTAGCTTTGCTTCTCGCAGTGAGGGAACCACCAGAAGGCCCTCGGAGCTGGACCTCAGTGTCTGGGGCAGAACGGTAGGGGTGGAGACGCTCCTTCAGGTATACTGGGCCGTTTAGGGCTTGCAAGGTCAGCACCAACATTTTGAATTGCGCCTGGAAACGTCCTGGGAGCCAATGTAGGTCTTTCAGGACCGGTGTTATATGGTCTCCACTCCCAGTCCCCAGTCTGGCTGCCGCATTCTGGATTAGTTGCCGTTTCCGGGTCAACTTCAGAGGTCACCCCACGTAGAGCGCATTGCAGTAGTCCAAGCGGGAGATAACCAGCAGGGGCGTAGCAACGGGGGGGCGGGGGGGCGGTCCGCCCCGGGGTTCCACCCCAGAGGGGGGTGACACTTTTTTAAAATTTTTTTTTAATTTTAACTTCATTGAAAAAAGAGATAATAGACACACAGACAACCCCCCCCACACCTCACAAAGTGGCACCATCAGAGGGGGTGAAACTTTTTAATTTTTTTTAATTTTTAAAATTCTTTTAAATTATTATTATTATTATTTTATTTTATTTTAACTTTATTGAAAAAAAAGAGATAATAAACACACACACACAAAACCCCCACACCTCACAAAGTGGCACCATCAGAGGGGGGTGACACTTTTTATTT
Organism: Darevskia mixta; assembly: GCA_034641385.1. Taxonomy (NCBI): domain Eukaryota; kingdom Metazoa; phylum Chordata; class Lepidosauria; order Squamata; family Lacertidae; genus Darevskia; species Darevskia mixta. The sequence goes on along the minus strand of JAWWNH010000138.1, from coordinate 9,080 downwards.
TATTTTATTTATTTTTTAAATTAAAGTGGGGGGGGGTGACAAAAAAAAATCCGCCCCGGGTACCACCTGGGCTTGCTACGCCTCTGATAACCAGAGCATGCACCACTCTGGCGAGACAGTCCGTGGGCAGGGAGGGTCTTCCTTACGGAAGCAGAGGCCTTCTCCTTATCCCAAACTCACTTTCTGGCTGCGAGCGTTTCCTCTTGGAGAAAGGACCCCGCTGGTCACTCTTCAAGGCTCCTGTTGGATCGATCCCCGTGCCTCCTCCTTCCCTGCCTGCCTGCCTCTCCTCCCCACGGGGAGATATTTACTGTCATAATTCAGCTGATAGACTTATAATAGCGCCGAAGCCGCTCCAACGCTCTCCCAGAGCCTGTCAGAGTCTGTCGCTGATAATGAACGAGCCCCAAAGGAAGGTTTCTGAACAGCCACCAAGCAAAATTAATGATCCTTCGCAGAGAGCGGTTGTTGGCTCGGAGGGGCCACTTTTGCTGCCGTCCGCGGGCAACGCGGCTCAAGCAATGTTTGTTCCGTGTGCTGCGGTTGGAGGATGGATGGTGGCCAACAGATTGAGGTTGGATCCTTACAAGACAGAAGTACTGTTTTGGGGAGACAGCGGGCGGGCGGGTGTGTGACACTCCCTGGTCCTGAATGTGGTAACTGTGCCCCTGAAGGACCTTTCCTGTCACTTGAAGCCATGGGTTCGGATCCTACCCCATGGCACTGACTGTCTCCAACAGCCGAGGAAGAACAATACCCACCATGAGCCACTGATGAGACAGACCAGAGATAGACAAGGCCACCAACAGCTCACTAGTAAGGTAAAGGGACCCCTGACCATTAGGTCCAGTCGTGTCCAACTCTGGGGTTGCGGCGCTCATCTCGCTTTATTGGCCGAGGGAGCCGGCGTACAGCTTCCAGGTCATGTGGCCAGCAGGACTAAGCCTCTTCTGGCGAACCAGAGCAGCGCACGGAAACGCCGTTTACCTTCCCACTGGAGTGGTACTTATTTATCTACTTGCACTTTGACGTGCTTTCGAACTGCTAGGTGGGCAGGAGCAGGGACCGAGCAACGGGAGCTCACCCCGTCACGGGGATTCGAACCGCCGACCTTCTGATCGGCAAGCCCTAGGCTTGGTGGTTTAACCCACAGCGCCACCCGCCTCCCTAATACAGCTCAAAATCTTCCATCACATCAGAGGTCCATCAAGTGCAGGATTTAGTATGCCAAGACAGGTCCTTCTAAGATTGAAGCGCAGAGTGTTTGAGGACAGGGACATTCGCTGGGAAACCCAAACGCTTTTTTACAAAGCTCTTGTACTTCCAACTTTACTGTAGGCTTGTGAAACATGGACCGCTTATAAACGCCATCTCCAACTCCTCGAAAGACTCCCTCAACGGTGTCTCCAAAATTTTTTACGCATCACCTGGGAAGACAGGTGAACTAATGCCAGTGTACTGGAAGAAGCAAAGATCGCCAGTGTTGAAGTGATTATTCTTCAACATTAACTTTGTTGGACTGGTCATGTTGTGCGGATGCCTGATTATCATCTTTCGAAGCAACTCCTCTATTCCGAACTTAAAAATGGAAAGCTGATGGTCAACAAAAGAGGTTCAATGACTCTCTCAAGGCAAATCTTTAAAAATCACATACAATAATCTTCAAGTGTCCCTGCGTCCACTGTGTGTCAGTGGACATTTTCCACTGCGCATGTCACACAGGGACGCAGGGATTGGAGTGGGCGGAGAGGGGGCGTGTCGGAGAGGGCGGCCGTGCGCAGGTGCGTCGTCAGTTGCCTCAGTGCCGCCGCCTTGCACGGACATGGGGAGGATGGCTTCCTTCCGAGCGAGCACGCGGAGGATCGGGCCGCCCGCTGCCGCCTGCTGGGTCCCCAGAAGAGCGCGCTGCCGGGGTGCCCCTGTCCGCCTGCGCTCACCCGCTGCTGCCGCCTCCGAGGCTGCCTAGGCCCACTGCTCGGGCTCGGGCTCCGGCTGCTGTTCCGGCGCCCCTCTGCGAGTCGCCCCCTCCCGCGGGCGCTGCCAATCGCCGCCCCGCCGCTCCCCGCTCGACCATCCCACCGCTCGGCTCCTCCGGCCGCTGCTTCTCCTCCTCCCGCGCAGCCCCTATGTTCTAGCGCCCGTTATTAACGGGCTACATTCAACTAGTGTAGTCTAAACACCGACAACTGGGAAACACTGGCCTGCGAGCGCTCCAGTTGGAGAACAGCCTTTCCCAAAGGTGTCGTGGGCTTTGAAGACACTCGAACTCAGGACGCAAGGGAGAAACGTGCTAAGAGGAAGGCATGCTTGGCAAACCATCACTGGGATCAACTCCCGCCCGGAAACCTATGTCCCCACTGCGGAAGGACGTGTGGATCCAGAATTGGCCTCCATTACTTACGGGCTCAAAAACCGTGTTTATGGAAGACAATCTTATACTCGGCTACGAGGGATCGCCAAAGAAGAAGAAGACTTCTAAGAACATCAGAACTTCCCTGCTGTATCAGCCCCAATGCCCACCACCAGTCCAGCATCCTGTAATCGCAGGGGTCAACCAGTTGCCCAGTAGTTGAAGGACCTGATTGCAAGAGCAACGCTCCCCATTTGTGATTCTCAGCAAGTAGAGGTAAAACGTAGCCACTATGGCTCTTAGCCACAGATACTCTTGTGGCAGCTACATTTGTTGGCTATATTTGTTGAGCATCCATTGCTCAAGGCAGTCTACCTTGGAGCCTTGAGGACAAACAGTACCGCAGGGAGGAGTCTTGAACCCTGCTTAGGAGATTCTTTGAAGCCTCTGTTGTGTCACCGTGCCGAAGAGGATACAGGATGAGACCTGCTTCCGGCCTGACCCGGCAAGGAACTCGAAAGCGATGCTGATGAAGTACGGGGAACAGAAAGGAGGAGAGGCAACAGGGAGATAGACCATCTGTCCGAAAAAGAGAGAAGTCAGCGTTGAGGTATGTTAGCCACAGAAGTTTTGGGATGCCTGATTCACAGTATGACAAAAAAAATTATCGCGTAGGGCTGCTTGGATGGGGAGAAAAGCTGACACATAAAATCTGGGCAAGGATCAAAGGCAGTGCCAGATTTATGTACTGTATAAGCTAAACAAGGGGTGGCGCTGTGGTCTAAACCACCGAGCCTAGGGCTTGCCGATCAGAAGGTCGGCGGTTCAAATCCCCGCGACGGGGTGAGCTCCCGTTGCTCGGTCCCTGCTCCTGCCCACCTAGCAGTTCGAAAGCACGCCAGTGCAAGTAGATAAGTAGGTACCACTCCGGCGGGAAGGTAAACGGCGTTTCCGTGCGCTGCTCTGGTTCGCCAGAAGCGGCTTAGTCCTGCTGGCCACATGACCCGGAAGCTGTACGCCGGCTCCCTCGGCCAGTAAAGCGGGATGAGCGCCGCAACCCCAGAGTCGTCCGCGACTGGACCTAATGGTCAGGGGTCCCCTTTACCTATCTGTCCTTCCACCACAAACATGCCTTGATCTGGCAAGACAGTCCGCGGGCAGGGAGGGTCTCATCCTGCGTACCAGGTGGAGCTGGGAGAAAGCCGCCCTGGACACAGAATTGACCTGCGCCTTCATGGACAGCGGTGAGTCCAAAATGACCCCCAGGCTGCGCACCTGGTCCTTCAGGGGCACAGTTACCCCATTCAGGACCGGGGAGTCCCCCACACCTGCCCGCCCCCTGTTGCAATATGGGCCCTGCATCAAGGGGGACTAGAAACTTCGGCCTGAGAAGGCAACTAGCCGGCGAGCGGAGATCCTTCGGTTTGGCCTTCATCCTCTCTCTTTCTCCGTCTCCCTCTTTTTTTCTCCCGAAAGACAAAGTCTCGCTCAGAACCAAGGAGGGCTGGCTCCGTGCCACATCGCAGCTGCCGTCTCACATCTTCAGCTCCCCGTTTTTTTTTCATACGTCAGCCAGAAAGGGAGGCAGGCCTGGCGAGGGTTGCCTTGCCTCTGTTCTAGGGGGAAGGGTGGCCGGTGGGAAAGGGAGAAGGATGGGGAAATCACACTTGGGAGAGAGGGAGAAAGAGGGGAAGAAGGGAAGGGAACAGGGTGGTGAGGAGGGAGGGAGG
>JAWWNH010000138.1:0-2500 GCA_034641385.1 Darevskia mixta | reverse complement strand
ACGACTCAACATCAACAGGCAGATAGATAGATAGATAGATAGATAGATAGATAGATAGATAGGCAGTGGAAGACAGGAGTGCCTGGTGTGCTCTGGTCCAGGGGGTCATGAAGAGTCGGACACGACTAAATGACTAAACAACAACAACAACAGTCAGATATATGATAGATAGATAGATAGATAGATAGATAGATAGATAGATAGATGATAGATAGATAGGCAGTGGAAGACAGGAGTGCCTGGTGTGCTCTGGTCCAGGGGGTCACAAAGAGTCGGACACGACTAAATGACTAAACAACAACAACAGTCAGATATATGATAGATAGATAGATAGATAGATAGATAGATAGATAGATAGATGATAGATGATAGATAGATAGATAGATAGATAGATAGATAGATAGATAATATTTTGGAAATGTACATCCAGTTTTTTCCCCTTTAATTTTTGTGCGGGGTCCCCAAGAGAGCGGGGCCCTAAGCTATAGCTTGTTGAGCTTCTACGTAAATCCGGCACTGCTTCCGTGAGAAACGCTCAAAAGCTCTGCTGAAGACGCAGCCTGGAGAGGTAAGTCTGTGGTTAACCGCGGATGGAAAGAAAAGGGTTCCACATGGGTAGAAAGTTTGCTGGTCCCTTGCAGGTGGCATCGCCTCTTTCTGGTCACCCCCGCCCCCCCCAACACACACGCAAAACCCGGTCGCTTCTCTTTTCGTTTCTCCACCGCCGCTCGAGGGAACAGTGGGTGGGCGGGGGGTGCCAACGGCCCTCTGCCACCTCTAAATTTAGGTGTGGGTAACCTTCCTTGCGGTGGGCCCTCACTTTGTGGGGGGGGAGGGTGCAGAAAGGAGAAGCAGTTCAAGAGCTGGGTGACAGTGTGAGGGTGGGGGGGGACAGACCTTTCTTTGTTCAGGCCTTTAAACATGTGTCATAAATGGATACGGTGGTCCCTTGGTTCTCAAACTTAATCCGTTCCGGAAATTCCGTTCCAAAACCAAAGCGTTCCGAAACCAAGGCGCGCTTTCCCATAGAAAGTCATGCAAAACGGATCAATCCGTTCCAGGCTTTTAAAAACAACCCCTAAAACAGCAATTGGACAGGAATTTTGCTATCTAACGAGACCATAAAATGAAAGCAAGAATCAATGTACTGTACTATAAAATAAATAAGACAGGATTGTGGACGATAAAAATGAAAATTTATTTATTTTCTTAGCTGCACTGATGATAGTCATTGTTTGGATGGGGGGCTTTTATCCATTTCCGCAGTCACACAATCAATCAATCCATCAGTAGCTGAACTGGGTTCCGCACAGTCGCAAAAACAAATTAACTGAAAAAGCCTCAAAAACAAAACCGCAAGATAAATAGCAAAAACAAAAGCGCCAAACTCCTGTGAAGATAGGGACGTCCTATTCCATCCCCTCCAACGTTTCTCCCCTGAAAATAGGGACGTCCTATTCCATCCCCTCCAATGTTTCTCCCCTGAAAATAGGGACGTCCTATTCCATCCCCTCCAACGTTTCTCCCCTGAAAATAGGGACGTCCTATTCCATCCCCTCCAATGTTTCTCCCCTGAAAATAGGGACGTCCTATTCCATCCCCTCCAACGTTTCTCCCGTGAAAATAGAGACGTCCTATTCCATCCCCTCCAACGTTTCTCCCCCTAACCCTAACCCTAACCCCCCTCTCAGTCTCTCTCTCTGTCTCTCTCCTTTGCCCAGGGAAGCCATAAGCCTTACCCATTTCAAATTTATATTCCAAGTCTTCTGCACAGAGCTAGAGAGGGGTATGGCTTTGCAAAAGGGCCAGTGTGGTGTAGTGGTTAAGAGCGGTGGACTCGTAATCTGGGGAACCGGGTTCGCGTCTCCTCTCCTCCACATGCAGCTGCTGGTTGACCTTCCCACTTCTCTGAAGTCTCTCAGCCCCACTCACCTCACAGAGGGTTTGTTGGGGGACAGGAAGGGAAAGGAGAAGGTTAGCCGCTTTGAGACTCCTTTGGGGAGTGATAAAGCGGGATATCAAATCCAAACTCTTCTTCTTCTTCTTCTTCTTCTTCTTCTTCTTCTTCTTCTTCTTCTTCTTCTTCTCAGTCTCTAAACATACCCAGCTCCTTCAACCGTTCCTCATCAGGCTTGGTTTCTGGACCCTTGATCTCTTGTATCATGGCCAGTGTGGTGTAGTGGTTAAGAGCAGTGGACTCGTAATCTGGGGAACCGGGTTCGCGTCTCCTCTCCTCCACATGCAGCTGCTGGGTGACCTTGGGCTAGTCCCACTTCTCTGAAGTCTCTCAGCCCCACTCACCTCACAGAGGGTTTGTTGTGGGGCAGGAAGGGAAAGGAGGATGTGAGCCGCTTGGAGACTCCTTCGGGGAGTGATAAAGCGGGAGATCACAACCAAAACTCTTCAAAGGTCAAAGGGAAGCCCAGAAGGGCCTAGCGAGAGTCACCTGGCAGAGGGTGGAGGTTGCCACCCCTCGATCCCGCAACTGAGTTGGGGGAAA